>BQNB010000656.1:0-160513 GCA_026074375.1 Tanacetum coccineum | reverse complement strand
CAAGAGACATACACTGTTGTTCAAGTCTGGAACATGTTTTTGAAAGTTCATTCATTTGTGAAAGCTCAACTGCAAGTTTCAAACTCCTCTCATATTCCTCAATATAACTTCTTTCCATACTTTTATAATCATTAATGGCAGCTAGAGAATTAACAGCCGTATGTACAAGATCTTGAGATACAAGTAGCTCTATTAAATGACCATTTTCCATTTTCATCACATCAAAAGCAATATTATCATCAAGAAAAGTATTTTGCACAGGTAGCACATTAACAAATTTATCATCAGCATGCATTACAATATTCACAACATCTTGACAGATAATATGCTCTAAAAGACGTTCATTCTCAAGCTTTAATTATTTATTTTCAATTTCAAACAACTTCTTGTCTACAGAACATTGATCAACAACAGCTTCCATTTGGTTAAACACCGTTTTCACTTCATTAAGTTCATTGAGAAGACCTTTTTTTAAATCTTTAACTAACGTTTGTAAAGAATTTTTAAAAGGAATGACTTCTTTGTTGAAAACCTTTTTGGTGTGTTCAAAACCTAATTCCCCTTCTGTAATAGCATCAGATGTAATCCGCTTTTTCACCATAGTCTCAGATTGTCCTAGATGGTATTTAAACTTTTTGAGGCTTGTATTAACCAGGCTTACCTTAGAAAGTTCCCAGGAGCCTTAATTTTGACAGGTGACAAAGTAGATTGGTCAGTATTAGGGTGTGAAGTTTGTAACCAGAAAGCTTGTTCATCAGACAATTCTTGTTGTGAAACAAAACGTTTACCAAAATCTTCAGACAATCAATTTAAATCAACATAATTAATTGGAGTAGTATTAACTTTTTTTCTTTTGACATTGGATCGTTTTGTTTTGCAAGCATTTTAGATCGACTAACTTCTTCCAAAATCAATGTCTCTTCATCATCAATCACATGACAAGCAGCATGTTGACTAGATATAACACTACCATCATACAAGCTTGGCTTAACCCACTGAGCTTTCTTGAGATAAAAAGGATTTTGATAATCAAGAGCTTGTTTGTGAGTGTCGTCATAAAAAACTTGTGGATTTGTTAACATGTGCACTATTTGAGCAGATTGACCCACTTTGTAAACAATAATCTAGTTCTTTACCTTCTTTTCTAAATCAATTTCTTTATCCATATATTTACTTTCCTTTTCTTTGGATTCATTTTTGAAAACAGTAAATGTTTGCAATAAAGATTCCTTTTCTTTGATTTTATCAGAAAGATTTTATTCAAGTGAGTCACTTTGCTGCTTAAGTACAAGCTTTTCCTTAATCATATCATCCATTTGAGAATCAATCATTTTTTCACGTGTGCTTAAATCAATATTAAGACGTTGTTCAAAACTTTTGACTTGTTTTTATATCTCTCAAGCTCAGCGGTTAAAGATTCATTATTTCTTTTCCTGATTAGCCTTTTACCAATTATTTACATGATTAATCATTTATTCTGACATTTGCTTAATCATAGATAAAATCATTGAATCTTGTTGTGCATACAAATTAATATCTTGAACAGCTTCCTATTGCGTTTCTTGCAAATTTTGAGAGTACGGAATGATATTGCTATCACTCATTATCTCATTATCTCTAAAATCAACAACTGGTTTTTATTTAAAACCTTGCATTGCATGCACACTTTGATTATCCATATTAGTATGATAGGGTTCAAAATGAGGTACCTCTTAAATAACGTCAAAACCATAGTTGGAAAGATTGGTCATCAAAATTGCCTTTGTATTAGAGACATCATCACAATCAGAATCATAAACATCAAGATCCTCATTTTGGAAAGCAGCGGTGTTTGGAATGGTTGTCTAAGTAGCTTGACCGTTTGGAATACCAGGATCTGCAAGAAATGCTAGTTGCTCTTCATCCAAAATTTGACCGGATTCCTGTGCTTTAGCCAACATTGCCTTTTCCTTAAACCATGTAGCATTCATTGGCCTTTTAGGCTGAGTGCATTTCCTAGCCATGTGTCCTTCACCTTGACAATTATAACATTTAACCACCCTTGCCTGCCCTCTTGCATTAATTCCCCCGAAGCTAGTGGCATTACCCTTATATCAAGTACCAGCATGACTTTGTCTTTGCCTCCCTTGTACTTATTGCATAGTAACCCTGCCGTCTTGAATGGTGGCCTGGTTTCTTGGATTAAAGGAAGTTCTAAATGGGTTATTGGTTGAAGGGAACCTTGAAGAAGCTACAACTGTCAGGAAAGCCATTGCCTTATTAAGACATGCAATTAGATCATCTCCTTGATTAAACATAGGAATAGCAAGACCTGAGTCCATTTAAGGGAACTCGGTCATTAGTTGTGTTGAAGATTTAAGTGAGTTGTAAGCAATTGGTGGAACAAACAAGACTTGATGATCCATATGCGACTGGTATTGTTATGATGATAGAAAGGATGAATGATTGATTCGTGGCTGTGATAGATGAGGTGGTGGATACATTGGTGTGTATGATTGAGGAGAGTGAACTTGTGAAATCATGGTATTTGTTTGTTGAGGAAATTGTATGGAATTGTATTGAGAGTGATAGTTGTTAAGTTGATACGGTGATTGATTATAGTTAGCAAAAAATGCAAGAGGATCTTGGTATCGTTCACGCATTAAGCAAGCTTCATTTGCACGTGCCTCATGTTGTTCGAGATATGAGTATAATTGATCATAGTTTGTAGTATGCAAATCTCTAGCCAACTTCACATCCGTCATAAACTTGTTCCATTCTGGTGGTAGACTATTAAGAAACTTTGTATTCACTTGGACTGGCCTCATTGACATATTGATAACATTCATGTTATTGATTAGTTGAGCAAATCTCCAGTAGTACTGATATAGTGTTTCACCCTTCACAAATGAAAACTTATCAAACTCGTCATACAATTTGCATTCCTTTTCTTGTAATGGCAATTTTATGCCTTGCATAAGAAGCTTAACTTTGTCTCATATCTCTTTAGCAACTTTATTATGATTTATAATGGCATACACATTCAGTGGAAGACCTTGAATGTAACACCCCCATTTTTGGATTGCGTAGTGGAAATTGCAATTGGGTGTTACTAAATAGCATCATTCACCAAGATAATAGAAAACGACCCAAATGAGACATTTTACAAACATGTGTTCCATTATTAATCAGAGAAAAATGCGTTTAGGTCCCCACAGGAATCGTAACCACAACCATTACAACATTTGAAAGACAATTGTTTCAAATTAAAGACATTTTTTTAAACACATTAAGACATTGTTTTTGAAGGACAAGGAACACATAAGTAGTCTTTCACCAAATCATCACACGCATGACACCTCCACGCCATCGTTTCCTTCATCCTTGGTTACCTGGGATAAAACATGTTTAAAACATCAACAAAATTGTTGAGTGAAATTCTTAGAGTTTAGAATAATCAATAAGTGATAATCTTTGAACACATAATTAGTTCTTGGGAAAACATTGCAATGAATACAATGTATAACATCTCTTTTCTTTCACGCAATAAGCACATGACACCGAACGTTAACAAACATATATCCTTTCATATGTCAATTTGCCCCAGAACAAGGTATTATTGTCATATACCTACTACCTCTAAATACAAAATGTCTGTTTGACAGGGTGTTCATAAGGATTCATACCCGGACGGGGTTGTCAAACCCAATATATCTATTTAATGCAATAGCGTTCACCTCACAAGGCGATTAACGATTCATGAAATAAGGGACTTTGACAATAGCCACTTATGCTGAAACATTCTCATAATCAGGTCCAACATAACATAAAATCATATGTGCTCGATGTATAAAACAAACATGTATCCCCCTCGCGGGTTTATAAAACAATCAAAAGATTTAAATGTGAGGCTACGAACTCACCTTAACCAAAAGAATCCAATTCAATCAAATTAACAAGCGCAAATAACTTCACGTCTCAACCGCGACCTATATATTACATATATAGCGGTACGTGACTATAAGTAAAATAATTCGTATAATGCATACTTATATATATTTATATAACTATTACGTATATACAATCATATACTATAATCTCCAAGTGCGACGCAAAATATTTTACTTCGATGCACCCACAAATGTACAACAATTACAACTGCGTTACGCTTCGTTTACCTTTAAGTTTGTATTTTTAGAAAGTAGTCGAAAGTAAGGATAATATAATCCGAACTTCATATTTCATTATCAATTAACTAACATTACAAACCCATTGCTCATTGTAAACCATATCCAAAAGTATACTCAAGTTTGACTTTCAAAAGTCAAACTTCGTAGTTGACTTTTTACACAAAAATTACCAACTTAATTTGGCCGTAAAACGTTCGTTATTAATAGTTACATGACGATCCACCTAGCGAAACGGAGCTAAAGGCGAACTCTATCACTCTATATTATCAAAATTAACTTTCAAAAATTTCTCGACACGCTACGAGGCAGTCAAACTTAGTCAACTCAAAACCCATTAAAATGACATTTTTTGACTTAATCCAACTATCAAAACATGTTTAACTAGCCTATTTAAGTGTACCAAAATTATCAAAATTCAATCAATAATCAAATATGCTTCAAATATTATCTGCACTTGAATCTTATAGCACATAACATATAACACGCAATATCATCAATTTAATCACACTAGAATGTAATTAGAATATTCACAATGCTATAACAAAATTGATTTTTGGTTTCCCCTTGTTGGTTCGAATCGGACGAAAGCACAAAAACCAAAACCAAAACCTTTTTCAATAAACTAACTTACTAACAACACTAATCTAACATCCATAAACACCCTCTTGAGATCAAAATCATATGAACTCTATCAAATTTCTAACTTTCAAAATACTTATTGCATGTGGGATTTTCTGTAACATTTCTCATTTTCAGGTTATTTACGACTTTAGTTAATTCCATTATTTATTTTTAGAGTTTTACGCGTTCGTTTTTAATTATTATATTATAGTTAAATCGCGTAAACTAAAAATCAACGTTCAATATAAACGGACACCAAACAAATTAAAGTTTACATCAAGCAAGTGTTATATGATTATTAGGAGTATAATTTATAACTTTTTGGTAATTTATTTTTGTTGATTACGTAAAACGCTTACGTTTCACAATAAATTACATTCGGACATACCCAGAAGCACCTATACCTATCTATACTCAAACTAATACCCACATTTATACCCAATACACAAAAATTAATTCATTTTATCATGTTGTATCATCTTAGGGCCGGATATAGGTGTTTACACAAGAAATAAACACAAAACTCCCACTAACTCCTATTTTACACATGTTAAACCTTACACTTATGTACCTTTAGACTCACATTACTAGAAATTGGCTTGTCAAGGTACAAGGGACCTTGTGAGCCGTGAGTTATGGCCTTGGTAGGAGGAGAGGTCTTTTGCTCTTGTCCTTTAATCCACCAACATCCCATGGTTTCCTTTTAGGTGGTTTAGGGTTTCCAAGGTACTATAAAAGGTAAGTCCTATGTAAACTAGTCATACTCTTTTCCATTTCAAGAAAAACAAGTCAAACTCTCCCAAAACATAAGCTCATACCCACGGCTCAATATAAACAACTAGGGTTTCATTTTAATTTTGTATCCAAGACATTCCAAGTATTCAAGTGTTCATTCTAAGGTCATCTAAGGTTACTCAAGGTGTTAACAAGCTTGGATTCAGGTTTAACAAGGGTTAATCAAGAAAACATATTTAGGGTTTTCTTGATTAGGGTTTTGGATTTAGAAGCTTGGTTAGGGTTTTTGTCTTGTGTTCATCATCCTACTCATCCTCTATAAGGTCTATTTGAAGCATTTCATGTTCATTCATTCATTACCTTTTATATACATACTTGTTATATATGTTAGACACCACCTAGAATTATTTTTGTGTTATATAAGGTATTTAAGAGCTTATTAAAATCGAATTTCATGTTGTATGTGGTAAAATAATACTTTAAATAAAGGTACATGCTTGGTATAAATGTCAAATAAATTATAAGAATGAATTACAAATTAAATGGTGTTGAAGGTTTATTTACAAGTTGATGTGTAAAAGATCACAAGGACATGGATTCCATTTGGTCAAGTGTTATGGAATTTTAAAGGACTTAATATATGTAAGATATATGGTATAATACTTGGTAAAATAATGGTGCAAAGTTCCTAAATGAAAGAAATTATAAAACTAGTTTTATTAATCATAAACCCTAATTAACTTTTAATACCTACTGTTTGGATTCGACATTAAACCCATACATTTTATGTTTTATTAAATGAGTACTCTTCACAAGGATCGTAAGCATGTAAAGAACTCAAAAAACGGATTTATAACGAAGGAGATATGTCATTTACGAGTTTACGTTAATTAATCATATAAAAGTAATTTTATAAAAGTTATTTTATATAAATACTTTCTGTATAAATCTGATTATAAAAATAAATATTTTATAAACATAGTACTCTTCATGACGAATCCAAGGACATTACTTTTCATGGATGAATAATTTAAGCTTCGGGCTATTGTAACAAACAAGTTTATTTAATCCAATGTATTAATTTTTAATGACTCATATAAAGGTCGTTCTTATATCTTGTGCTATTGATCTATGAAGTAACACTTGCTGACCCTTATTTCGCTGCGACCCATTTTGGGGGTGTTACAGATTGGCATCAAGAGCCTAGGTTATAGAGAACCAGGTCAAAAAAAAGTTTACTTGGACTATAACCATTTTCAAACATTGCATCATACAAAAGTTTTTCACAGGACACATACACTATTGAGTTGCATTAGTTGGTTTTGCTATATGCTTTCGTGATCTGTATACATGTCTATATTATACTACATATATACTATGCTGGTTTTATATAATATGCTTATATAAGTTTATTTATCTTTCTGCAGTCATGTCTTCTGCATCATCCGCTGTCACCTATACCTCTGTGTACACTGACTCCGAACCAATGAGAGTCTTTTGGGGAGCCGATGAGGAGATATCCGATGGAGGTTCTCCATGAGTCATTGTATACGGATACGATGGACTTCCTATACAGCCAGTAGCCCCACCATCCCCTGACTATGTGCCCGGACCTGAGCACCCACCATCTCCTAATTACGTGCTAGGTCCTGAGCACCCACCATCACCTGTCGAGATACCATATATACCTGAGCCTGACTACCCTGAGTACTTAGTACCTTCGGAGGATGAGGCACCCATGGAGGACCAGCCTCTACTTGCTGATGCCTCACCCGCAACCCTGTCACCAGGCTATGTGCCCGATTCTGATCCGGAGGAGGACTCTGAGGAGGAGCATGCTGACTACCCTGCTGATGGAGGGGATGGAGATGATGAGCCCTTCGATGATGACAGTGATGATGATACTAATGATGATACTGATGATGATGATGTGGATCCTTTCGAGGATGAGGAGGAGGAGGAGCACCTAGCTCCGGCCGACTCTTCTGCTATACCTGTTGTTGACCCTGTTCCCTCAGCTAGGGATACAAAGGCATTTGAGACTGATGAGTCTGCACCTACACCTAGATCATCTCAAATTAGGGTCCCCTTTGCCCAGATACGTCTTAGTAGGGCACGGAAGACTGTCAAACTTGAGCCACCTATGTCAGCATTCATGGAGGCGCGCATTGCTGAGTATGCTGCCGCACCTGCACCACCACTACCTATTGCATCTTCACCATTACCCCTACCATCACCACTCACTACTAGCCCTACTGATGCAAGGGCAGCATTAGGCTATAGGGCAGCTGGGATTCGGATGAGAGCTACAACTGCATCACCCCCCCTTATTACTTCCATCTACTTCCCACAGGACTGATGTTCTCGAGGCTGAGATGCCGCCTCAGAAGAGAGCTTGTTTTACTACTCCCGCTCCCGGATTCGAGATCGGGGAGAGTTCAACAGCTGGTGCCGTGAGACGGCCAGGGCCTACTCCAGAGGCCGACGCTTGGGATGAGATTGTTGAGGCCATGATGGAGATAGCATCGACCACCTTGGAAGGGGTCGACCAGAGAGTGATGGAGCTTGATACTACTATTAGGCAGAGGACTGAGTAGTTTCAGGTGCGATTCGAGGAGGCATATGATGACCGAGCTTACTTGAGAGCCCGAGTCAACACACTATTCAGAGATAGACCATACCACCGCCACGCAGCTTTGGCTTTGGATAAAGAAGCTGTATATGCTCGTATAGCATGGACTGGTTCTGAGGAGAGGAGTGCAGCCATAGAGGCACATGTTAGGACACTAGAGGCACAGGTTGCCACGTTGATTGCTTAGACCACATCACTTCAGACTCAGTTTGAGACACTAGAGGCTAGAGACCCAGAGCCCCAGGATAGGCCAGCTGAGGCTGGCAGCAGCTGTTAGTCATGTATCATTTATAGCTATCCTGTATAGCCTATTAAGTTTTATGGGTTACTCCCAGCTAATAGGCTGTAGGGACTTTTGTTTTATCTTTTTAGCTATCATTGTATGGTGTGTTAAGTATTATGGGTGATCCCCAGCTAACACTGCCTTAGGTCTATATTTTCACTTTTGTATCTCATTGTACTGAACATGTTATAATCAGGGCCATCGTGTATGATTATCGATGTTGTTGTGTATGGATGTTGATTTATTTATTTCATTGTTGATTTCACTTTTAGTTGTATATTTCACTGTGGATTGTGATCTCATTTTATTTATTATGCATATGTCATGTTGCGTTTATGATTGTATGAAATCTGACGTATATTATATTCCTTGTGATTTTTGAAGAAAATGTGTAACACCCCCAAAAATGTGTCGCAGCGGAAAATATGTCAGGGGGCGTTACTTCATAATACAATAGCACAAGATACAAGAGAACGACCTCTAACTGTGTCGTTTGAAAAGTTATCTCGTTGATTTTCTTGAAATTGATATAAAACATTTGTCCCATAATTGCATCACCATGAAAAACTTGAATGTAAAGACTCCAATGCACATCAAATAGTCCAAGCATCTAATTCACCTGAGAAAAACATGCTTAAAAGTGTCAACATTAAAGTTGGTGAGTTCATAGAGTTTTGTAAGTATAAATGTAAATGTTGGAATCCAAAGATTTATAAAGTATGCATGACCATTTCAATCCTTATAATAATCGCCAAAAGTGTAAGAGTAAATGTAGAACCAAAAGAGTTTAGTGTTTATTGCTCCACCGCAATATAATGAAAAGTGTTCAGAAATTAGTAATGTTCAATAAGTAGTATGGACAGTGAGATCATTGATTTTTCAAAATGTATGGGTCTACTATAACAAATACAGTTACCACATTAGATATATTTTTTTTTTTTTTTTAAACTGTCTGCGCTAAGCTCATGACACCAAAACCTTAAGTATACGTTGCTATAAGTTAGTGCCCCGGTAGGTGCATTGCCTAGCACCTAGTTTCCTCAAATGTAATGCGTCCGTGTACATGGTAGTGCGTTGTTATCTACCCGACGGGGGAGTTCATTCCCAATAGACTCTATTTCACAGGCATTCGCGCTCCCTCAACCGGTCCTCTCCGTTCATCAAGAAATTACACGTTCATGATAGGGGGAACTTATTGGCAATAAGTGTAACTTAGGCAAACCACGTATAAAAAGGGAAATTCTCACATAAATGTACTTGTGTTCACAAAGTTAAAAGTATCCATTGTATTACGTAATGCTTTGTGTACTTAAATCAATAAGTAGAAAAAGTGTGTGATTTAAATCAAGTGTGAATTCGAAATGTGTCTATGTAAACAATTTCGTTAAGCAGTATGAAATGAGTAAGTGACAAGGTATGAAACCAAGTTTGTAATCAACCATGTAATTGTGTTTGTAATGAATTGTAAAATCAAGTATGTAAACCAAATGTGTAGAATAGTATGAGAAAGATATTGTAAACGTATATGTAAACAAGTTGTATTGAGCAAGTATTCTCCTCGGAGATTTGTAAAGTTAATGTAAAACAAGTGAAAGAGGGGCTATAAAACTCACTCGATGATGAAAGTACGATTTGGCTGGGAATGTACACATATGTGTACAAGACGCAAAAGGAAAACTGAAACGGCTCGACCAAGAAGTTGCAGCTTAACTTAACGGCTAAGTCTCACTAGCCTAGGGTAATGCGTTGGGTTTCCCGATGAATTGTTGTGTCAACGCGACACGTTGATAAAAGATTTAGATTTTCAGATTGTAATGGTTTGGTGGTTGGTTAAATAAATAAATCAAAAAGTAAACGTAAGGTGTGTAATACATTCCGTATGTATTACATATGAAAAATAAACAACAACATAATTCGTATGATGAATTATATAATAAGACCAACAATCAAAAGAATAATTTGAAATATATAAAACTTTGCAAATTTTGTTTAAGAAATGTGAGTAAATCATGTACATTATGTTTTTAAAGCTTTTACAAGGTTATGATGTTAATTCCCAGTTGACAATTATAAAATATATAAAATAATATTTTATAAGTTTATATTTTGCTTCCCCGACAGGTCGTGTCTAAAATTGTTGTCTCATTTGTAAAAGTATAGTTTTTGTTCGTTGCAACCTGGTGATTGTATAATACAATTTAATATTCTTAAAACACCATCTGTAGTCCCTTTTCTTTATCGTCCATCTATTTATATTAGAGTTTTAGTGAATCATAAATATAGGATTTTATATAACATTTTTCGTCATGACTTTTTCCCGTTTATAATCGCTTTCCATTTCTCGCTAAACCCAACGTTTCCATAATCAATAGGTGTTGCAATTTTTCATGTTTCAATATTTCTAACGCCCAAGTGTTTTAGATTATATTTTTGTAATTTATTTTAGCATGTCTAAACTTAAACAAATAAATAATATCATATTTATTTAACCAATTTTTAAACCACCAATTAATCCGGTTTTGTATTTATAAAATCTTACGATATATTTTATTGTTGATTTATTTGAAACAAACGCACCCTTGTTGTTGTTAGTACCAAACCAAACGGACCCATTTCGGGGTTTAGCCACAAAACAAACACCCCTTCATTGCTAAACCCACAGCCAAACGCACCCTACTGTGATTTTTCACAGCCAAACGCACCCTGATGGCTGCTTAAATGCAGATCCAAACACACCCTACTCGGGTGAAAAAACCACATAAAACAAAACGCGAACTATATCGGACTATTAACAGTACAAATCTCACACTAATTTGGTTTCTGCAGACAACCCAAAACGCACCACTAGGTGCTTTGACCAAGAACCAATCGCATCCTAGTTGCAACAACATGCCGACTGAAACCAACGCGGCCCTTGCTGTGAACCTGTCGAGCAATCCCAAACGCACCCTAACTGTTACAAGCTAAACTAAACACGCCTTATGGCTGTTATATTGCAAAACAAACACCCCTAGCTGCGTTTTATAGGCCAACGCAGCCATCGGCTGCCTTAACAAAAACCAAAACGCACTTTCTCGCTGTCATATACAAACCAACACGCACCCTTAGCTGTTATTCAACCCAACACGCCTGCTGCTATGAAACCACACGCACCCTTTCGGTATATAACCAAACACACCCTTACAGGTGTTTCCAAACTCAAAACAATAAAAAGGAAATGAAGGTGGTGATGAGGGTGGCTGCGGGGGTGTGGTGGCAGCGGCTGTGGTGACAGCGTGGTGGTGTTGGTGACGGTGGCAATGGCGATGGTGGTACGAAGGTGAAGGTGGTCACGAGGTGAGGAGGTGGTGTCGATGGTGGAGGTATGATGATGATGATGATGGTGGTGGGCTGTCGTGGGACAGCAGCTTCGAGAGAGGGGGGAAGATGGTGCGAGTGAGGGCGAGTGGGTATGGGGATCGAGTACATCGGGTCACGAGGAGCTATTTTGGAGTTCGCCGGAAAAATCCGCCGGAAAACTTTTCCGGCGGTGGCGCGAAGGTGGCCGGCGGCGGCGCAGGGCGGCCGGAAATTCTTGGAGAGGGAGAGGGAAACATATGTATAAGTGTGTGTGTTGTGTAGATGTATGAAATGAAAAGATATATATAATTTTATATATATATATAAAACTTAAATATAAAATGTAATATGTTAATAGTTGAGGGGTTAAAGTGTAACATTTTTATTATAGTTTTTATAAAAACGGTTCGGGACTCATTTGAGCGACCTAACGGACGATTCAAATCTCGAAACTTTCGCCATTGTTTTCCGAATCATTTTTCTGATAAAAATGAGTATTCACTCGACTAATTTTTGTAATTGTTTTATAGAATTTATTTAAAACGTTTATTATTCATATATATATTTTTCCGACAAACTTTATCCGTAAAACGAAATTTTAACACACGTTTTCGATTAACCAGATAATTAATTTATTAAATATTTTTATTTAATAACTTATGATAATTGAATACGATTTAATTATTTTGGGTCGGTACGCGCTGTGTTCAAAATTTTAGCGAGGGCATTTCAGTCACCTTCTGACTGTTTCCAGGTCTCGGTCAAAACTGAAAAGTTGCCAGGAATGTCGTTTTACATTAAATTGCTTTAGAGTCCGAGTTGTGAAAACGTGCTTTAGGTGGTCGTTCTTATAAGTCAAGCCAGACACTAAAAGTCAACGATTGAAATAGTCATTCAAAAATTCGAAAATTCTCGGATGTTACACTATCAAAACCAGTCACTCCACAGAATTTGCCTCAAATAGTAACGCAAGCTGTAAGAAACATAAATGTGATTAAACCAGGCATGTAGCGAATTGCATGTAGTACCACACAAACTAGAGCACCACAGTTGAATCAGACTTCTAGGAATACTAATCCTCACGTATCTACATCTACAGGAGTAGCTTATCAAAATTTTATTGTTTCGACATACTCTCAAATGTACTAAATTTTGGCAGGTTTGACAGGAGCATTTAATCCCTCAAACAGAGTATCCCAAAGAAAAAATCATTACAGTGTTCTTATGGCTGTGTACGTGCAGTGTAGTCACGTGAAGTATGTCTGTGTAGAGTCTCAAACTGTTTACGGGCAGTAGTGGTCTAATTTCTGTATCCTTAAATTGAATATCTGTATGGATAAATAACGTGCCAACCACACCACAATACCACCACCTCCCCATAACCACCCTCCCAACACCCCATCATCAAATTCCTAATAACTACTATAAAAAATACATTTCATATTTCTCCGAAAACCTAAGTCTGTTATTACCTATAATACATAAACAATAATAAATACCAACATATTTGTTTCGTCGATTGAGTTTATCCTATTACACTTAAAACATATTGATATCCTGCATAGCTATTGGATAAAGTTGTATCAGTCGGGGCCGCTCACAAGAACAACTAGCCTAGCGTCCATAACGTCAATAATTTAACAAGTGGTGTCGGGGATATTTGCACTCAGTCTGTTTAGCTCCACAGACAACTTAGCTTATATTTTAGTCTTTAACTCTAAGCAGTCTTAACTTCAACTAACAGCAGTAACTTTACACTAACAGTACTAAATTATTATAACAGCAGTAACTAGCAGTGGTAACTTTATACTACTAGTACTAACTACTTAGCATAATTTCTATTATGTACCTGAGCAGTAGTAACTCTATGAATCCTTAAAGTCTTTTAAGTCCCAACAGTCTCCGATCAATTGCATGATTATATCCAGGGAAATCCTCTATCCTGATCATATATAATATCTAAAATTGTTCTCCCCTTTCACACTTGGAGTTTTTAGCATTTGCCTCTTGCGTTCTTAAGTGTGGTGGCACCTAACAGTTTTGAACATTAAGGCAAATGTTCAGTTCTAAGTGTGGGGGGGATTTCTATCGAAATGATCGTACATGTGCTTGTCTGTGCC
Organism: Tanacetum coccineum; assembly: GCA_026074375.1. Taxonomy (NCBI): domain Eukaryota; kingdom Viridiplantae; phylum Streptophyta; class Magnoliopsida; order Asterales; family Asteraceae; genus Tanacetum; species Tanacetum coccineum. Next base: position 146,614 of record BQNB010000656.1, on the reverse strand, counting down.
CCACGCAATCCCGTTTTGACTAATATATTGTTTTATTTTATTATTAAAAAAATGATATAAAAATGTGTAAGAATAAGTAGGCCCATAGGCTAGAACAAGGGAGATTCTGACTTGACCGAATATTGTACTCTAGCTTTCCCCTTAACTTTCGAGACTAAGCGTTTTTAAGACTTAAATTTTTTTGCAAAGAACGAAAAATGATAGAGTTGAATATAAGTTAGATGCTAAGCGTGGAGTAGTTGGATCTATTTAGAGCTCATAGAGGTTAATTGTGGCTTTTTGCTCCCAGCAGCTAAATAAACACAATAAAATAATTTTCAATAAATAAAGTTGCATGGTTTTTACGATTCTTAGTTTTTAATCCCTTCTTAGAGAATTCCTTCTGATGAAAGTAAGGTACACATCGAGGTTTTGTTAGTGTTGTGAGGAAATAGGCAACCGTTTCCTAACGGCTCGTTCCCGTTGACTCGGAAGTTAAAAGACCACAGGACTTGAAATTTGGCCATAATACAAAGTAATAAACCGAAGCTGAAATAAGACTACAGTTTCCTGACGGTTCGCTCTCATTGACTCAGTTGTTTAAAGGGTGGAGGTAATAATAATAATAATAAAGCCAAATTTTGACTCTAGGGATATCTAAGTAAAACCTCCGTCTTTGGACTCGTAGTTGAGTTGTTTCGGTTGAAATAAAAAGGATATCCCCAAAATCATGTAAAATTAGAACCTTAATGTGGACCTTGTTCTCATCAAATCGGTTCTTTAGAAAAGGATTTCAAACTAATTATTGTTTAAACTGTAACACCCCCAAAAATGTGTCGCAGCGGAAAATATGTCAGGGGGCGTTACTTCATAATACAATAGCACAAGATACAAGAGAACGACCTCTAACTGTGTCGTTTGAAAAGTTATCTCGTTGATTTTCTTGAAATTGATATAAAACATTTGTCCCATAATTGCATCACCATGAAAAACTTGAATGTAAAGACTCCAATGCACATCAAATAGTCCAAGCATCTAATTCACCTGAGAAAAACATGCTTAAAAGTGTCAACATTAAAGTTGGTGAGTTCATAGAGTTTTGTAAGTATAAATGTAAATGTTGGAATCCAAAGATTTATAAAGTGTGTATGATTATTTCAAACCTTATAATAATCGCCAAAAATGTAAGAGTAAATGTAGAACCAAAAGAGTTTAGTGTTTATTGCTTCACCGCAATATAATGAAAAGTGTTCAGAAATTAGTAATGTTCAATAAGTAGTATGGACAGTGAGATCGTTGATTTTTCAAAATGTATGGGTCTACTATAACAAATACAGTACCACATAGATAATATCTACTGTTGCGCTAAGCTCATGACACCGAAACCTTAAGTATACGTTGCTATAAGTTAGTGCCCCGGTAGGTGCATTGCCTAGCACCTAGTTTCCTCAAATGTAATGCGTCCGTGTACATGGTAGTGCGTTGTTATCTACCCGGACGGGGGAGTTCATTCCCAATAGATCTATTCACAGCATTCGCGCTCCCTCAACCGGTCCTCCGGTCAAGAAATTAACGGTTCATGATAGGGGGACTTCATGGCAATAGAGTAACTTAGGCAAACCACGTAAAAAGGGAAATTCTCACATAAAGTACTTGTGTCCAAAGTAAAAGTAACCATTGTATTCGTAAATAGCTTTGAGTACTTAAATCCATAAGTAGAAAAGAGTGTGATATAAATCAAGTAGTTGAATTCGAAATGAGTATGTAAACAATTTCGTAAACATGTATGCAAATGAGTAAGTGACAAGGTATGAAACCAAGTTTGTAATCAACCATGTAATTGTGTTTGTAATGAATTGTAAAATCAAGTATGTAAACCAAATGTGTAGAATAGTATGAGAAAGATATTGTAAACGTATATGTAAACAAGTTGTATTGAGCATGTATTCTCCCCCGAGATTTGTAAAGTAAATGTAAAACAAGTGAAAGAGGGGCTATAAACTCACCTCGATGATGAAGAACGATTTGGCGGGAATGTACACATTGAGTACAAGACGAAACGGAAACTGAAACGGCTCGACCAAGAAGTTGCAGTTTATCTTAACGGCTAAGACCCACTAGCCTAGGATGATGTACTTGGTTTTCCGATGAATGAGCACGTCAACGTGACACGTTGATAAAGATTTAGATTTCTAGATTGTAATGGTTTGGTGGTTGGTTAAATAAATAAATCAAAAAGTAAACGTAAGGTGTGTAATACATTCCGTATGTATTACATATGAAAAATAAACAACAACATAATTCGTATGATGAATTATATAATAAGACCAACAATCAAAAGAATAATTTGAAATATATAAAACTTTGCAAATTTTGTTTAAGAAATGTGAGTAAATCATGTACATTATGTTTTTAAAGCTTTTACAAGGTTATGATGTTAATTCCCAGTTGACAATTATAAAATATATAAAATAATATTTTATAAGTTTATATTTTGCTTCCCCGACAGGTCGTGTCTAAAATTGTTGTCTCATTTGTAAAAGTATAGTTTTTGTTCGTTGCCCAGGTTATTGTATAATACAATTTAATATATCTTAAAACACATCTTAGTCCCTTTTATCGGTCCTCTAATATAATAGAGTTTTAGTGAATCATAAATATAGGAAATTATATAAATTTTCGTCATGACTTTCCCGTTTATAATCGCTTTCCATTTTCGCAAAACCCAACGTTTTCCCTAAATCAATATGTGTTGCAATTATTCATGTTTCAATATTTCAAACGCCCACGTGTTTTAGATATAATATGTACATATTTTAGTATGTCTAAACTTAAACAAATAAATAATATCATATTTATTTAACCAATTTTTAAACCACCAATTAATCCGGTTTTGTATTTATAAAATCTTACGATATATTTTATTGTTGATTTATTTAAAACAAACGCACCCTTGTTGTTGTTAGTACCAAACCAAACGGACCCATTTCGGGGTTTAGCCACAAAACAAACACCCCTTCATTGCTAAACCCACAGCCAAACGCACCCTACTGTGATTTTTCACAGCCAAACGCACCCTGATGGCTGCTTAAATGCAGATCCAAACACACCCTACTCGGTGCTAAAACCCATAACCAAACGCCCCTATACGACTCTTAACAGTCCAAACGCACCCTAATTTGGTTTCTGCGACAACCCAAACGCACCACTAGGTGCTGACCAAGAAACCAAACGCATCCTAGTTGCAACACTGCCCGAACCAAACGCGCCCGCCCGTTGTTGAACGCACCCTTGCTCGGGTTTACATAAACCAAACGTACCCTGGTTAGCTGCTATGAAACCACACGCACCCTTTCGGTATATAACCAAACACACCCTTACAGGTGTTTCCAAACTCAAAACAATAAAAAGGAAATGAAGGTGGTGATGAGGGTGGCTGCGGGGGTGTGGTGGCAGCGGCTGTGGTGACAGCGTGGTGGTGTTGGTGACGGTGGCAATGGCGATGGTGGTACGAAGGTGAAGGTGGTCACGAGGTGAGGAGGTGGTGTCGATGGTGGAGGTATGATGATGATGATGATGGTGGTGGGCTGTCGTGGGACAGCAGCTTCGAGAGAGGGGGGAAGATGGTGCGAGTGAGGGCGAGTGGGTATGGGGATCGAGTACATCGGGTCACGAGGAGCTATTTTGGAGTTCGCCGGAAAAATCCGCCGGAAAACTTTTCCGGCGGTGGCGCGAAGGTGGCCGGCGGCGGCGCAGGGCGGCCGGAAATTCTTGGAGAGGGAGAGGGAAACATATGTATAAGTGTGTGTGTTGTGTAGATGTATGAAATGAAAAGATATATATAATTTTATATATATATATAAAACTTAAATATAAAATGTAATATGTTAATAGTTGAGGGGTTAAAGTGTAACATTTTTATTATAGTTTTTATAAAAACGGTTCGGGACTCATTTGAGCGACCTAACGGACGATTCAAATCTCGAAACTTTCGCCATTGTTTTCCGAATCATTTTTCTGATAAAAATGAGTATTAGAGTTAGTTGGTATTTTGTGTTTATTTCTTGTATAATCATGCTAGGTCCGGTTTTGAAGAGTTATAATTAAATAAAATAAGTAAATTTTGGGTATTGGGTATAAAAGTGGGTATTTGTTTGAGTGTAGATGGGTAAAGGTTGTTCCTCCTACCGTGTATGATCCGAAATGAAATTTAATTGCGAAACATAAGCTTTTTAACAGAACCACAACAAAAATAAATTATGAAAAGTTATAAATTATACTCCTAATAATCATATAACACTTGCTTGATGTAAACTTTAATTTGTTTGGTGTCCGTTTACGTTGAACGTTGATTTTTAGTTTACGCGATTTAACTATACGATAATAATTAAAAGCAAACGCGCAAAACTCTAAAAATAAATAATGGAATAATTAAAGTCGTAAATAACCTGAAAATGAGAAATGTTATCATCTGCAATTCTCTTTAACCTTTGCCAGCTTTCTTTGTATTTGCTACCATCTTCTCATATCCATTAGGCGGAAAAATCATTATCCACTTCTAGAGCTCCTTTTTTGATAGCGTCTAGTCTTCTAAAGTCTTATCTTCATTGTTGATGAGTGTACTACCCATATGTTTAAGATATGCAAACATCCCGTCCTGACTTGAAGCTTCTATGTAGGTGTTTGTTCCTTATTGCCTCTGCTAGTCTTTCTGCTTCCATTGTTTCTCTTTCTTTCAAAGGTTTCTGCTAACAATGTGGCCCTTTCTTCAATTGTGAATTGTTTCTTGCCCTTAATGAGTCACCTAACAACTAGTTTCATGATCAATCATCCATTCTGGCTTGAATTTCATCAAAACTCTTCAGCCAAACAGCATTAGTACCTTCTTCTTGTTTTTTTTTTCTTTTGTGCTCTGTCCCAACTCTGCTTAACTCTTCCTTACCCATGTACTTTTGAGCTACTCTGGGCATCATTTCACTTTCTTTCTATTGAGCTAACCCTTGATCCCTTCTTTTTACTTTCTATGGTTTCTCAAGTTCTTTTTCAACCAGTACACCCTTACCTTTGTCTTTTGGATCAATAGTTGGAAGAGGTTGAAGTGTAGTTATTGATCTGATAGGTTTAGAAGAGTCTTCCTACCTTCTTTAATAACAAACGTCCTTTCGCCAGAGCTTTCTCTTCTTTTCAATCTTATCAAAGAAGTCGTGAGCCATAGCCATAGTAACATAGTTATTGTTGTAGGAGGAGTAGATGGAGTAGCAGCACTAACATTCACAGGAACACTGGCAGCACTAACTTGTGGCCTAGCAGTACTAACTTAATCAGTAGTACTACCACCTTTTTCACCACTACCCTTATCTTCCCCAGTCAGGTTAAGCTCCTCTGTTTTATCATTATTCCTCCCCTGTTTGGATGCATCCTTACCCAAACTTTTGTCAGTAGAAGTTTCAACTCTGCCTTTAAATAGTCTTCTCTTCATAAGTTGTGGATTTCTAGCCTTTCTCTTCTTTTTTAGCCTCTTGACCCTCAATTTTAATTTGGTGATCACTCTGTCTTGAGCAGTCTTTGTTTCCTCTAAGACAAGAACCATTTTTGTCAATGAGGTATAGGTTTCCATCAATTCCTGAATTAGTTCCATTCTACCCTCATCACTTCCAGGTGTGTTACCTCCTAAGAGAGGTGAATCATGAGGTGTAGGTGGTACAAAATTCGTCAAATCATCATGATATTCCATATTGTCTTCTCCACATCCAGATGTGTTAACTTCTGAGAGAGGTGGGTCATGGGACGTTTTAGATGCAGTCTCAGGCCTAGTCTTAGCATCTGCACCCCCTAATGTGGTATCTTGGTGCCTGGGTCTGTCACCTGAACCAATTTCCTAAGAAAGAGGGTCATTAGACATTGCTATGGATTAGGTCTTAAGGATGTTATCACTGTCCTGTGCTGTAACTAAGATAGCATCAGTAGTGATAGCCCTTTCCACACTATCACCCCCTCCTTATGGATAGCCTCATCTGCTTTATGGTCTAGAGGCACACTAGTCTGAGGTAACTCAGTGACCTTTTTGGCTTTCCTAAGGTTTTGAGTCTTTCTTTGTTTTTTTTGATATGTAGATGGAGATGGGAGTATTTGCTCAATGTGAGCTTCAGTTTAAAGTTCATGGGAAACTGTTGGAGGTGTTTCATTTGGAAGTGATTCAGTTTAAGGTTCTGAAACATTTGGTTATGAGGTAGAGGGTGTGGGTTGGGGTTCAGAGGGTATTGACCTTCACCCTTAGGTGCTTGGTTTTTCACCAACATGGAGTCAAAAAGTGGAGTAACTTTTCCTGAAAAATTTTTACTTTTCCTTGCCATATTAGAGAAAACCTTTTTACTGTATTTAGGTGTCTCATAAGTATCATTAAAAGGTTCTGGTAAATCTTTAAGCTGGTTATTCAAAAAGAGTTGTAAAAACCTTGGATACATTAAAAAAAAATTGGATCCAAGTTCCTCAACATACCATCAAAAATTAATTTAGAAAAATTAAATTTTTGACCCTTTCCTAAACATATAATTGCCGAAGCCAAATTAGTTGAAAATTCATTCCAAGCAGTTGATTTTGAACTTATACAATAAAGGATGACATGTATCAGAAATTTCCATTGAGGTGTGAATGAACCTTTTTGAAAAGTAAGTTTTGTAGAAAGCTATTCATATCCCATCAATGCAAGGTTTTCAAAAAATTTATCATTTGTTAGGCAAGCAATACCATCCTCATCATTAAAGAGAAGATCACTTCTCACTGATGATTCTGATATTACCACAACCTTGCCATTAACAATAGCATGTATTTGCTTCACTGAATTGACTGTTTTGGAAGTGGCAGTATTCCAAAACTGTTCAATGTAAGAAGCATAGATAGTGGGACTTACAGTGAGAGCATAATTGATCGAACATGTAGAGAGGAAGTCCACTATCTAATGAAACTCAGCGTTCTCCTCTGTCTTTTCCAAACAAGCAACCATATTATGTTGATCAAAAAACTTCAAATCTGCCATATAGTGATTGATTTATGAGAAGGGTTCTGGGTTTAAGTTCGTTAATGAGAGTATGAGGGTTTGGCAAAGTTAATTAAGATATAATAAAGAGAGCTTAAGGGTGTGATTGGACTAATTGAATAAAGTTGAATCTTTATCTTGAAGTAAAACTTATAAAAGAAAGAAAGATCAAGAATTATCAAAATATAGACCCCTATAAGCGAAGTTGTTGGCGGAAATATCTCAATGGTTATAATTAATTAATGAAAATTTGTTATGCCCCGAACAGTATTAACGGTTACAAGTAGTACTAAATTTGGCTCAGCAGTACTAACTTTTGCCCAGCAGTACTAACTTTTGCCTGGCAGTACTAACTTTTGTAGCAGTAAAAACAAAATAGTTACCAGTAGAAACCCAATACTAATCATCAATCTCATTACTAAACCCATGTATGCAACACTAACTAAGCCTAGCAGCATCAACTTTTGTACAAAGTTTCATCCAGCAGTATAAACTAAGTCCAGCAGTACTAAGAGATATCTAACCGTATTAACTCTGTCTTCAATAATTATACAACAACATGCCTCTATTCATCACAAGCACGCTATAAAAGACTACATAGACATGTGAGAACTCATGAGGATCCATATTTATACATAATTCATGAATAAAAGTTAAGAACTGTTAGCCAAACACATTAACCTCCCCTCAAATAATACTTCAGAGATTAAGTAATCCAATGCTAGCAATTAGAAAGTTAAACCTGCTAACATCAAAAGCCTTTGTGAGAAGATCTGCAACATTGCGGTATGTGTAAATCTTAATCACTTGAATCAACTTCTTTTCATAATAATCTCTGATGAAATGGTTCCTTATCTCTATGTGCTTGGTTTTAGAGTGAAATACTAGATTCTTCGCAATACAAATGGTGCTTTCATTATCAATGTAAATCTTTGTGTTCATGAAATTGAATTCATAGTCAAGCATCTGATTTTGGATCCATAACACCTATCCATAGCAGTTAGCAGCAGCAACATACTCTGCTTCAGTTGTTGAGTTAGCTACTATAGTTTGCTTCTTGCATTGCCATGAAATCAACCTCTTACTAACGATATTGACAAACTCCTGTTATGGATTTCTGTCAAGTGCGATCTTTGCATAATCACAATCTAAATGCTTCCAAGTCAAATAAGTGAATCCCTAGGATAACCAAAGGACCTAATTTGGTTGCGCTTTTATGTATCTAAAGATCTCTTAACAGCATGATGATGTTAAAAAGTCTTTGGGTAACTTGGAACTTTGCACAAGCACAAACAGTAAACATTATATCTGGTCTAGAACCCGTTAAGTACATTAATGATCTAATCATTGATCTATATGTCGAATCTTAATGATCACTTCACTTCATATTATGAACAAGAAAAGTAGGAAGAAACAAGGAAGAATGTAGAGAGAGAGTAGAGAGAGAAAGTTAAGAGAAAAAATGGAATGGTTGATTAACTTGCAAAGATTACAAATGAGACCACACTCACTTCCTCTAGTGAGGTGTATATGTATCCAATTAAAGGCTTGCATGCCTTTAGTTATTCTACGGGGTAGGCTCAGGTTTACTTGGGCTTTCGCCTGATACACGTGATCGGTTAGATTACATTAAATGAGCTCGTTTAACCCGTTCGACCTAATTAAACGTTACATATACAATGCACAGAATTTAATTTTCTAATGACAAGAACTTTCGAAGAGAGAGAGATGGACTCATTATTTGTGTGTGTCTAACAATCTCCCCGTGTGTGAGTTCATTGTGACACTTCTTCGTTGAGACCAATGAGATTGCTTTTGTCGATAAGCTTTATGAATCCTTTGTCTTGTCTATGTTGTAGGCTTGTTCCATTATGCTTTGTGATCCTTTGATCTTGAGCTTTTTATTGTCTTTTTGACTTTTGTCTTGTCAATCAGATTCTTTAAAATCTTTATCCTTTTGTCTGATCGTTGTTTTGCAGCTTTCGATCTTTGTTTGACAACATGCTCATATTTAGATCTTCTTTTAAAGCTTTGACTTAACAATCTCCTTGTTAGAATTGTATCTGTAAAGGAAGATCTTGATATATCAGAGTTTGTCGCGGAATCTTAGGTCTTTAATTCTTGAGTTTCATGATTCTTGAATCTTGATGCTATTTAGTATGTCTTTGTAGTTGGAGCATGAAGCATGTGGTAATGTATTGACTTTTAGCTGGATAAGGCATCACCATCTCCATCATTTATGTATCTTGAAAATAAAACAGTTAGATAAACGCGTTTATAGCAGGACGGCAATTTGGCTTTGTCATTCACGTCAGATTGGGTAGATTAACCTTCTGTTCCTTTAGGACCGTTTTACATATAAATATTGTACATGTGGATCATGTAGATTCAAACATCTCCTACTTGACTGGGTTTCCAGCTCAAAGCGTTGGAGCCCTTCTAACACGATGTTATTTGATTTTTACCATGCTTGCTACGTTTCATAGAACACGGATAGCTCTCAATGAGACACACGGTATTAAAACGACGATTTCAATAAAATATCTCGATGTAAATAAAGTAACTTGTTTAAAATTTATAAATTAATTATGAGATTATGAAATAGTAGTGACCTTAAATTCGGGTTCTTACATATAGAATCTCGTAAGTCACCTACCAAGAGATTGTTTGATACTGGCTCAAGCAGGATTTCCATCTTCATTATGAGTACATAAGTATCACTCGGATGTTCTGGCACAATCACAAGGATAATGCGTAGGACTCTTGTTAACAGCTTGTGAACTTAGTGGTGTTTAACAAGTGTTAGAAATGGAATGTGTCCTAATGAGATTTATTTATGGATCTCTTAGCCCTAGATTCGATTAGTGCGTTTTGGCTTTAGTAATCGGAGGCTAGAGCAGACTGCCACCTATTCAATATCAACTATCTCGGAGTAAGAAAGTCAATAGAAGTCATGTGTATCTCCGTGACAAATGAGAAAAGTTTCTGTTAAGGGAAACCCAAATGGCTAGGAAAGGTTGTGCATTGCATCACTGGGTCCATGATGTCATCTTCAATATCAGCAACCAACATTGTGATTCTAACAGCATATGTATTGACCCGGTTTTTGCCTAAGTTGTGTGGAGGGCTACTTTCTTTAGACCCTTTATCCATACATTTCTTTTTAATTCTTCAACCCCTTCAATGCTTACCAAGACGTCATTACTAACACCTTGTTGAGATTATTCCAGTGTTAGCTCAATCTTAGTCGACATTCTTCCCTTATACACATTCATCTCCAATCATACCTAAGGACTGCAATTTCTAACTATGGAGTGTCCTTGGGTAGATCCCTCCGGTTATGGTTGGATCATAGGATAAATACCTAACCTTACCATCTTATGACTTTAGAATCGTCATGAAATAAGATGTTGTAGGGTATGAGATCGTAACCATAAAACCTTTTTCGAAGAGTATCAAGCACTTTGAGTCGATAAGATCACTTATTATTTTCAAGATCACATTTTAAATACATTTCTCCCCTTATTTTAAATACTAATTCACTTAGTTTTTGAAATACTTTGTGATTAAAATTTGTCTTGAAATACCATGGGGAAAACTTTTACTTAGCATGAATTACATGGAACATAAACTTGCTCCCCCTCAATTTTACATATGTTTGACACCAAAAACAATGATACCAAGTTGTAAAATGAATTATTAGACTTGAGGTTAACATCTTAGACTTACAATTTTGAAAGATTATGAATTGTCATTGAAGAATTCTTAAAAAATTATGCTCAACCACCTAATCATCTTATAACAATCAGTCTATTTAATAGTCATTTTATTCCTTAGATGTTATTAAGACCTTTTATAATGTGTTGAATACATAAGAATTGTCATGTTATGATGTATCCAACAATCATTAAAACATTGTTTTTCAGAAAACTCCCCCTCAAACATTGACTCATTTAAAAATGACACCAAATGTAGAATAATTGTCTTGTAAAACAATATGAGGGATGGAGTGTTGAACACGCAATTTTGTAAAAAATTTTGAATCGTCATGAATAAATTCTTGAAAAATTGTGTTTAACTTTTTGAAAAACCAAATGTTAGAAGACTTCTCTTCTAACGCTAAGGATAAGCGCACTTATGCGTACACTCTCCTTTGTCGTTCGGGTCCGAGTTGCAATCTGAGAGTGATTACAAGTCATCAAGAAAAATTAGAAATGACATGTTTTGAAAACATTTGAAACTCCTGTTCGAACTTCATTTACACGCCCGTGTCGATGTTAATCAACATTTCTAGGTACGTAAATGTTATCGATTCCAAGAGACATGTCGAGAAGAATATTTTTTGAAACATTTTCTGATTTTTTGATTTTGTATTTTCTTTTTGAAATTTTATATTTTTGTATTTTCTTTTTGAAATTTTATATTTTTGTATTTTTCTTTTTTCAAAAATATGTACATGGTGATGTTTGATGAAGTATCAAGCAGATTCATTTGTCAGAACCTCCAGTTCTGAACTTTTTGAACCAGCTTTGAACTTGAATTGTTCATATTATGCTAGTTGGGTCTAAGAACATCACACACGAGATTCTCGCAACTGTTATGATCAAAAGTCATTGCTTATTCATCAGATGAAAAAGAGGTCCTTGAAAGCGCCCTGTTTTTTTCTCTGATATCAGTCTTTACAGCCAACTCAACCTTCCGATTTCCTATCCTTGAAAGATTTTAAAGATTTACCTGCACTGGTATGTTAAGTGTACATGCACTGACACAAGAGTTTTGTTGGCATTCATATTTTTAGTGATATCGTCATTTGAACCATTTAAGGGTTCACTAGTCAACACTTGGTTGTGGCTAGATGTTGAATAATCTTTTCCAGTAGGAACCCACCAAGACCAACTGGTCTTGAAATTTTACACCGTTGTTTCACGCGCCTACAGACCACAACAGTCACTATCTCATCACATGATCCATTATATTCATTACCCTATCATTATTCCGTCACCTAACAGGTTGATTCTAACAATTGCATCTCTTTTCTCGAGTGAGCGCCTAAAGAACCGACCCTCACCAGTCAACTATTACGGCGATCACTCAAGTATCTTATATCAACTCACATTTATCTCAATTTATCTGCTTCATCTTAAACTAAGAGACAATATAACTCGTTTCAGTGACTTCACAGATCAGGTAGCTGAGTAGCTTCTATCTAATACATCACAGTACATACTATGAGTCTACATACGGAGAGTGCCGAATCGATCCTACTAACACATCACATGATAGGTATTTGCACCTCACTCCAACATAACTCTGAGGTACCTTATAATGACTCTAACAGTGAATACATTATCCTCTATCTCATATATAAAGCGCAACATCAATATACTTTTACACTAATTTTCTTTGTTAGAGCACCTGACACTATAATGTTATAGCAGTAAAATTTAATTCTAGTATTTAACTACTATGGGGAGATCGATTCTATTAGTGGAGTACTATCCTAAAGATGTGCTATGTGGTAACAATCTGTAACTCGAGTCAATTATAGTTAGTCACATCAGAGACTTACTTACTTTACTTTATGCGTCTTTCATTGTTAAGTAGTCGCATTGATGACACAGTATCTTCATTTGAGAGAGTGTATCTTGTTAGTGCTAAAGAGTCTATAGTGATGAATTATGAGCACTAGAATGCGTATACATTTAGACTCATATACAAGTAGCGAAATTACACTCATTACAGAGTGTATATTAGAAACATCACTACACACAGACACGGTTGAGGCTCGTGCGGGGTCTTTTTATAACATATACTCTCAGGATACTACTATTGGTAGTGAGTGTGTTTCAGTGAGAAGATCTCTCTTAAGTATATATTGTGCTGTTGAGCAGATTAGAATACGCTTAGATGTGTTAACATTTTGTTTGTCAACACGAGTTCGTACTAGTGTGTTGCTATATGTAGATTGTGAGTGCGTGAGAGTTTTTTGACCAGTTCAGACGTGCACGGAGATATAAGTACTCGGATTCTGAGGTACTCACTACTTTATAGACTGTATACACTGACACGTCAACGTGCTGGCTCCTTATGATCGTTGAGATTCTGACTAGCTATATTAGATTTTTTGTAGTACTTATACACTATGTATTGGTTTTCACAAATGGGCACATGAGATTTATAGATTATAGGCACAGATGTAAACACTCGGATGAGTATTGTACGATGTTAATGGGTTTACAGTAGTAGTGAGAACACAGATGTCAGAGGTAGTAGATGACATTGAATAAATGTTTTGTTGGGGATGGTGTAAGCAGTATGGGGGGTATATAGTCATCTTGAAGGTTATCCATGTTGTTGGGCGTAATAGTGTTGTGTGTGGACTGTATGTAGGAAGAGACACAGTATTGTCTTGAGGTATTTTTAGTTGATGGTGAGTGTTGTGTTTAGTCGTAAATGTATAAGTGTTTGTATGTGTTGCAGTAGCACTATATTGGGAAATCTAAATATGAATACGTATAAACAATGAGTCATATTGATAACATTCTGTTTAATGTTACAGAGGGATATATTGTTTTGTATGGTGAGCAAAATGTGTGGTTTTTAATAGTCTTTACATATTTGTGAGATGCTGTTTTATTTGAGTATAGGATGTTGAGTTGTCGCTGAAGATTTCTAATTGAGCTCTTTAGGGTGAATTGAAGGTATCATATCTATATAGTGTTAGAAGGATATCGATAACACGAGATTGTCGTATAGTGATCTCATTGTTATTTTTTAGACTAAATTTATGATACTATACCATCTAATAGGGTTACGCAGTAGTGTCGTACGTATCTGCTATCAGTTATAACATTACAGCGGGCAAGGTGACTTACACACACATCTACACATTAAACAGCACAGTCTTCATTATCTCACTTTTGAGTGACGTTTAGGGCGCTAGATTAACATGGCACACGTTGTTATCTACCTTATACACTGTGGCGAGAGTGTGACACACAGTATAGTCAGAGTGACGTAGAGCATTGGCACTTGACAGTTTACTTTTACAGATTGTATAGTGTCTAGCTTCGAGATTTGGTGATAGATATACATAGAGATACAGACTTATCAGAGACGAGATTACTTGTTTCAGAGTCGTAGTTTGTATTGATCTGGTGCACACATCACACTTGTGGCCAGCGCAGTGAGAGTCTCAGAGTAGAGACAGTTGATATTGATTGTATGATAGTGTACACACAAGTAGCACTAGTAAGGTATTGATACACAACGAGTACGTAAGCTCTTACATAGCGTGGGATAGAGGGGGTCTAAGGTGATTATGTGTATGGTAGTTGTGGGTTTTCATGGTTTTTAAGTTAGTAGACATGATGTGAGTATCTGGATGTGATAGATGGGTCTTCAGTTAGAGCGATACATTAATCAGTTATCTGAGGAGGTGGTGACAGATGGTCTCTATTCAGCTCTTACAAAAATGACTTTTGGTTATGGGTCTATGTTGAGTGTCTAGATAACTTGGATGTAGTACATGGACAGTCTATGATGGGTAGATCTATAGTTTGATCTCTATCTATGTGACAAGAGATCTTGTGCAGATGAGACAATCAAGATTCTCACACTTATCTTGTTGCTGTAGTATGTTCTAGATGGTATCTATATAGCATTTGTATAGTGCGAGAGTACACATGGTTTCATATAGATAGTGAAGTATCTTGGACCTGCGCGAGAGAGTTCGTCACTTTTGGTGACTACGTATATGTTTACCTCGGATTGATTCAGTGGTTATATAGATAGTGGACAGAGTGCAACTCTACTAACATAGTTATAGAGTGGGATTGACTCGGAATCATTGGAGCAGGATTCATAGATATAGATATACAGAAATTGTTGCAGTGGGATTGTGGTGGATACAGGAGGGGCGTGCAGAGATGTTTTGTTATTACATTCTAACGAAACTGATAGGGACATGTGTTGAGATGAGTATGTGGTTGTATGTGTGATGGGTTGGTCAGAGGACGGACGTTGGGTAGTTGCACGAGTGTGAGAGTATTGTGGATTGTTGTTTGGGTGATACATGTGTTGACTGGTAGTTCTTGAGGAGAGTGAGGGGAGTTTCCTGATTTTTGTAGCGTTTTTGTGTGGTTTGAGTTTTTCTCTTATGGTGTATATGTATGTCTTCTTATACTCGTAGATGATCACACACAGGAAGGGTTGATTGACGACAGTATGGGACTTATGGCACACACTATTGAGGAAAGTGGGGGTGGGGATTTGACATAGGGTGGTAACTAGGTTTACTTACATTCTCTTGTTAAGGGTGTGAGCACACGTCTGGGTCTGTAGAGTATGGCAGCTAGATAGTTTTATCACACATCACTGGTAGCAACTTTTGGTCGTGTAGATGAGTTGAGGGAGGGGAGGAGGGGGGTGGGGGGGGGGGGGGGGGGGCTGTAGATATTTTATTGTACATTTACAAATAGCACGTTGGGATACATACATGTTTTGGTAGGTTGAGCAGTTGAGTTATGAGATCACTATCTGGATACTAGTAGACATTTGGTGGGTATCTGAGTGGTATGTTTAGTCTATGTGTGAGGATGTTTCACACTATAGAGACAGGTGACTTACTCAGTGTCACACTGAGGGTATCAACAGGAGTGGGGTCTAATCTGAACTTACTGGCAGATGGGGATACAGTAGTACTACAGCGTGAAATGTCTTGTTAGAGTAATTGTTTTCACAATAAAGTATGTTAAGTAGCACATTAGAGTCTTTATTATTACTCTTTGATGAGACTTTTATTCATCATTGACTGACATTAGTCTATGGCGGTTGATTAAGTAGAGTGGTTAATATTGGTTATTAAGTTAGGGGTGGGGTGGGGGAGGGTTGGAGTGGGGAGTTAGTTGTGGTGTTTTGTAGTGGAGTTGAAGATGTGGTTTTGGTAATGGTTGAAAGGGGTGAGGAGTGTGTAATGTAGTTGAATGATTAATTAAAGGTGTAATGAATTGGTTGGTGTGTTTGGGTTTAAGGAAGGTTTGGGTGTTGTGTTATGGGATATGTATGATTGTGTTTGTGTGGATTGATTTATATGGGTTTGTGTTTTAGTATTGTGGTTAATTTTGTGGGTGATATTAGGATTAAGGTTGTGAGTGTGGGGTTGATGAGTTGAATGTTGGTTAAAATAAATTTGTAAATTATGTATTGTTTTTTTTTAAACAGTTTGGTTTAATAATTTGTTATTGTGATTGTGTATAGTATTTGATATTGTGATTTAGGTTGTAAGGTTGTTTTTTGTAATTGTATTTTTGGGTTTGGTAGGGTATGGTGGATTGTGATTTAAGTGGGGGTATATTTAGGGTTTGTTTATTTTGGGGTGATTTTGGGTTGGTTAAGTAGATGATTGTTGGTATTATTTGTGGTATTTGGGGTTAAATTGTAATATTGTGTTGATTTTTTGTAAAAGTTATTATTGTTTTGGTAAATTTTAATTTGGTCATTGTCACAGCTTTATGTTTTTTTTGAGATCTGTGGAGTTGTTCAGTAGATGATGGTTTACTGACGTTATGCACTGCTACAAGTATATAGAGTGGCAATAGGGATCATCATAATCAGTCTACACATTGTTGATGGACAGGTAATGTGTTCAGCGTTAGTTCGGTGTTTTGTGGAGTGGGAGTGTGATAATATGGTTTGGGGTGGATTAATTGTGGGGGGATTGGGTTAGTATGTTGGGATTATATATTGGGGTGGTTATGGAAGTAGTGTACAGGTTATGGGTGGGTACTGTGACATATTGTGATTAAACAGGTTGGGTGTTGGTTAATTGGTTGGTTTGATTTTAAGAGTTGTGAAATAAGTGTGCACATATATGGTGTTGGTGACATTGTTTACTAGATGTATGGATATTTATGTAACACATTTATCAGGATATAATTGATGATTAGCGGATGAGTTCGCGGGTTGTGAGAACTATTTGTGCTTTATTGTGTGAGTACGCATAGGTGGGAGTTTTAAGGTGATGTGTTTTTATGTGGGAGGTTTGTATTTATCAAACAGGATTAGGTGGGGTTATATTAGGTTTTGTGGAGTAGGGGAGGTTATGGAATGTGTGTAAAATACATGTGGGGTAGGTGGGGGATTTATGTTGGTTATGGATATATTTTAGAATTTTTTTGTAATGTTATATGGGGTGTGGAGGATTTGGATTTAAAATGGACTGTTGTGGAGAATGTGTATTTTTAAGTTGGTTATTGATTTGTTGTGGGGGTGATTGTTGAATTTGATAGAGTGGTAGGTTTGTTGATTTAGGTGAGGTGGTGGAATGGGATTTGGATATTTGTAATTGTAGTTTATGTGAATAGTTATTTTGGGAAATTAATGTGTTTTGGTGGTTGTTATATTTGTATTGTTGGATAATGGGTACATACTAATGTTATTTTTTTGTTATTGTTTTTTTGGTCTGCAAGGTTGAGACATTGTATACATTCGTATAGATGAGTGTGCATTGTGATGTGTTTTGATGATTGGAGAGTGTGAGCAGATTGGATGATAATAGACATATGGTTGGGAGAGTTTTGTGTATAATATCTTTTTGGTTTTTGAGAGATGATAAAGAGGAGTGGCGAAGTAGGAAAGGGTTGTAGTAGTTGTGGGTGTTGTATATTGTTTGTGGTGGTGTTGTTTATGTTGTGTAGTGGGTTGATGTATTATTTTGTTGATGGATTTGGTATGTGTAAGGTATTTTGATGATGGATGGAGGGATTAAGATAAGATGTTGTGTTGGATTGGGTGAGATGGTTGTGTTGTAATGTTATTGGTATGGGAATTTTGTTTTTTGTTTGGTTTAATTTGATATTTAAAGTTTTGGGTGGTTGGGTGTTGTGGTATTAGGTATGGATGGTGTATATAGGAATTAATTTGTTTGTGATTATTGATAGGTGATTTTTGTATTGTGTAGTATTGTGTATATAAGGGTAAATTGTGTAATTGTTTATTTGAGAGAAACAAGAATGCTAGGAAGGGTTGTCGCATTGCACTCACTGAGGGTCATGATGTCCGTCTTCAATGTCAGATAATCAACATTGTGATTCTGACAACATATGTATTGACCCCGGTTTCTGCCTAAGTATGTGGAGGGCTTCTTTCTTTTCACCCTTTATCCATACATTTCTTATTTCATTCTTCAACCCCTTCAATGCTTACCAAGACGTCATGTTTAACAGCGCTTCTAGTGAATGATGTGTATATTTTATCCCAATCTGATCAATCACGCCTCATCTTAGGCGCTCTTCACCTCTTGCTACACCTTGCTGAGAACTCTCTACATATCCATCACACGTTGAAGACATTTTGTCGATAATGTTCCTAAATATCGGAGAGAGTGAGGAGCCATTTGTGTGTATAAATCTCGGTTTCTCAGTATCGAGGAGTTTAGGCAGAATCATCAGGTACATAAATACTCTATACACAACATATAGCACGACGTCACAGCGTAATATTCAAGACATTTCCACAAATAAGATGTAAACACGTGATGGAGATAGTGAGATCAGAGAGAACACACAAACATATTTTCAGAGAGTTCTGAGTGATCATTCACTTACAGAATAGAAAATCGATCATCCGCATCTTCTATTATAATTGTATTCACAGATCTATCTAGATCTATTTCTGAGAATACATTTCTCCATCCTAACGGTATACACTACTTAATTCAATTCGATTAGATGTTGAGCTCTCACACTAGTTAGTAAATTTAATAAGTTGACTTCGTACAGGAGACAGTATGTGGCGCGCGGAAAAGTTTTATCTTTAGCACATGAATTACAAGACCGATAGACTCTGCTCCCACTCTGCAAGATAGTATCGACTCTGTTTCCATATCCCATAAAAAACAGATGATACCAAGATAGTAAAACACTTAATACTAAAATTGAAGGGTTTGCTTTTTACATGAGGTTTCGAGCGACAATTTTGAAAGTCTATGAGGAGCATTTATATATTAAGTAACTGATCTTATCAAAATCACATTCGTCTCTAATCCGTACGATATCTTCACTAAATCGAATACATCTTATCACATCTACCCTACTATTTAAATCTAGTCTCATGATCTATCTCATTCAGTAGTACATGAGTTCCGTTCATATGTTGAAGCATTTCTATACATTGTGTTGGGGACAAATTACATAAGAATTGTCATGTTATTATGTATCCAACAATCATTAAAACATTGTTTTTCAGAAAAACTCCCCCTTAAACATTGACTCATTTAAAAAAAATGACACCAAATATAGAATACTTGTCTTGTAAAACAATATGAGGGATGGAGTGTTGAACACACAATTTTGAATGATTTTGAATCGTCAGTGAAAAATTCTTGAAAAATTGTCTTCTAACACTAAGGATAAGCACACTTATGCGTACACTCTCCTTTGTCGTTCGGGTCCGAGTTGCAATCTAAGAGTGATTACAAGTCATAAAGAAAAATAAAAAATGACATGTTTTGAAAACATTTAAAAACTCCTGTTCGAACTTCATTTATACGCCTGTGTTGATATTAATCAACATTTCTAGTTACGTAAATGTTATCGATTCCAAGAGACATGTCGAGAAGAATATTTTTTAAAGCACTTTCTGATTTTTTTGATTTCGTATGATCGTTTTGAAATTTTATATTTTTGTATTTTTTTTCAAAAATATGTACATGTTGATGTTTGATGAAGTATCAAGCAGATTCATTTGTTAGAACCTCCAGTTCTGCCGGAGTCAAACATCTCATACCAATTCGCCTGACAAGATACTGAAACCTATCTTCGGATAGGGCTTTTGTAAACATATCAACCAATTGGTATTCAGTTCTGACAAAGTACAATTCAATTATACCGTTTTCAACCTGTTCCTTGATGAAATGATACCGAGTATGGATCTGCTTGATACGGGAGTGCTGCACGGGGTTACATGAGATTGCTATGGCTGACTAAGAGTCGCAATACAACGATATTTTGTTATAGTTAAAGCCATAATCTTGAAGTTGTGTCCTCATTCACATTACTTGAGCACAACTTGCAGATAACGCCACGTATTCAGCCTCTACGGATGACATTGCAGTACAGTCTTGCTTCTTTAACATCCAGCTGACTAACTTATCACCTAGGAATTGTATTCCTCCATAAGTGCTTTTGCGAGTATCAACGCAACCGGCATGATCGGCATCTGAAAAAGTTGTTAGTTCAAAGCCAAAACTCTTCGGATACCAGAGTCCCATGTTAATGGTACCTCTTAAGTATCAAAAGATTCTTTTAACCTCTTTGAATGAATAATATTAGTCCTCTTGCCTTGATATCTAACACAAATAACAAGCCACTCTTGCACAATGGTCTGGTCTACTAGATGTCAAGATACATGAGGACCTGATTTTAACTAAGGTATCATTCGGTCTAGAATACTAATATCATCACACGGTCAGCTCAAGTTCTGTCATCTAATTTAGGTTATCATAGCCATTGGTGTTACCAATGCTATTTGTCTTTTTCCATAACCGTGTTTTTAAGAATCGCTAAGTATATATGGCATGTTGATAAAAATAACCAGCGAGGGGATTGTGGTATATGGAAGCTCTCTCCTAAAAAGAATTTCATATTCCATTAAGGACAGATTCTTAATATCTAACTGTACATTCGATATATTTCTACACAATCGTTTAGAAAATTAATGATGGGGTTTGTGGAACCAAAAAAAAGATACATCAACTTTTAATTTGCGACAAGTAGAAATCTTCTCCCTATTTTCTCTAAATCGAGAATAGGGTCGTCAATGTGATACCTTTAGTAAAACTCCTTCTAAAATCAGAATATTTAAGAGTTTACATACCAGGCTCTCAGAGCTTGTGTTTTTAATCACATATAGAGCTTTCCTTAGACAGTTTAAAACTTTTTTCGGCAGCATCAGGATCAACGAATCCTTTTTGGTTGTGCAACAACAAACCATCCTCCATCCTGGACCATTAAGAAATTTGGGGTCATTTCTCACATCATCTGATAAATTACAGAACAGGACTTTCTGTCGCAAACTCTATCAGCCAAAATCTAAAAGCCCCAAGTGACAACTGGAGCAAATGACATTCTTCGAAATCAATACCCTCTTCTTGAGCATAACCCTTTGCAACAAAGTCTGCTTGAACTCTGCAACTTACTTGTTTGGTCTCCTATACCTTTTTAGTATTAACCATAACCACTTTTCTAGCTTGATTCTACGTTCTGGCCAAAAGTTTAACAACATAGTTCTCCAGACTTTGTAGTCTGTCAAAGCTAATGAAGTTCTTCAGGCATTGCTTCTATTCCATTAGAGATCAGCCATTGTCCTGTGCTCCTTAATGTCTTTTTCAGTTCAACAATACTCACTGTGAGTGCGAACCATACACATTTCAGATCTGTTCAAAGTTGAGTCGTCTTGTTTGAACTGGCTTGGATGGAATGCTACAAACTTGCGTTACACGTGTGATACTTCTCTTAGTTCCTAATCCCGGTATTCAAAAATGTTTGATGTTGATTGAATGGAAGGCATATTTATGAAATACCAATATTGCTGTGAAGTGCATGACTCAGCATTTCTTGTACCTCAGGTTGTGCCAAAAAAGATTTGTAAATTCCCTGCTTGATTATTGCTTGTTATTCCTCAGCCTAAACATTTGTTGGAAGTTGTCGGATTCTAATGTAGGTTAGTATTCTTTTTAAGGCTCAGTGCTATCTTTTTGAATACGAATTATCGGTTTTAAACTAATTATACAAAAAAAAAAAGTTGTTTTTTTTTTTTTTGTTTTTTTTCTTTTTTTTTTTTTCTTATCCTTTTGTTTTCGGATAAGTTTGAATGAGCCCGATTTAGGGAGGGTCAACCCGAATTTAGCCATTTAAACCGAAAATACTGCCACTCCACCGTATTTATGCTCAATAACTGATAAAGTGTTTGACGAACAAATTATCAGAAAGGTTCTGGGAGAAGAAGACTTGTTGACACGAGAAGTACCATCATTGAAAAATTCATCGTACAAAGGACCGAAAAGAAGATCTAAATCCTGTTGTGATGGAACTGTTGTATCTGCTGAAGGAGAAACATTTTGTAGTTCTGGTGCGGGGTCAGGGTTGTCATAATCTGACTCCTTTTGTCGTTGGGGAACGAGACCTAAAGTATCATTAGCAACAGACGTCTTAGACATCTCTTTGATCTCATCAAATCTGAGATGAATGGATTCAACTATCAACCTTGTTATCTTGTTGTAGACACGATATCCCTTTGACTGAGTGGAGTACCCTACCAAAATGCATGGATCCCCTTTTTCTTTCATCTTATCCAAGATTTACATCCTTGTTAGATAACAATACAACCCAAGATGTGAAGGTGTTGTAATTGAGGGTTTTCTCTCATTAATGATGTGATATGCCATTTTCTCATGAGTTGGGATGATGATTGATCTATTTTGAGTATAGCATGCGGTTGCAATTGCTTCAGCCCAAAAGAATAAAGGAAGTTTAGAAGCCAAAAGCATCGTTCAAGCAGCCTCAATGAGAGTGCGGTTTCATCTTTTGACAACGCAATTTTGTTCAGGTGTTCGAGGTGTAGAAGTTTGATGCTCAGTTCCTTCTTCTTTAAAGAATGCATTAAGTATCTTGTTTAAGAACAAAAAGGGAGCATCTTATGGTGTGGAGAAAGGGGTAGATGGAGTAGTCGGTATATATTAATATGATATCATCATGTTGAACGTGGTAGTCATAAAATGACTATGCATTTTTTGAAAGCCGAAACGCTTCCAGTGTTGTTATCACATAGTTATACGCGGGGTAAACTTCTGATTTCATCAACCAAATTGACCACGTAACTCATAAAAATGGAATTAATACGAGTTAATAATAAAAATATTTAACCTGTGAAATTGTCGGTGTCATAGTTTGCATGCAATTTGGTTTTGGATTTTGGCAGCCAAAAACCAATTTTGGTCATTTTTTTGACACCTTCGCGGATCGATGGGATTACATAACCCTAATCCGTAGTCTTGATTGTAGATCCGTGAGATCCCCACCCAAAAATTCAAATTTGTCATTTTCAACTTTTTCCACTTTATCTTATATTCATGCTATATGATCCTAAATGTGATTTTATTTTTATTTTATTTTTGGGTAAAGGGGAAGATTCCCTGGTAAAATATATTAATAACCCAAAAACCGATAAGTACAATGGAATGTGACAGAGCGTCACATTAACCTCAAGCAAGAGCTTTTGAACACCACTAGCACCTATACCTGCCATAAATAGATCTAAACTATTACATAGCCAATAACACCAATAGGGAAAAACCACCTAAAGGTGCATAAACAAAAAACACTAATCATAACAATTAGACGAAAACTGCTTCAGGAAGATCCCAAAGTCTCGCAAGACTTTCACCACTCTTGGACTTCTTCAACTTGCATGACAAAAGTTTGAGCCGAATAGTAGATAAGATGCATTCCACAATCTGATCCGAAGAACGCTTACCATTTTCTTAAAAATTAAAAAAAAAATACAAAAAAAAAAAAAAAATAAACTAAACTTAAAAAATGGTATTGTACGGGGCAGTCTCCAATTACCGTCTTGCCACACATAATAAGCGGTAGCAAGCAACAACACGCTTCGGCAATTCGACGCAACTTGTTGTACCCTTTTAAGAAAAGGAAAAAGATTATGAATAATCTCATAAAACATTTTATGGCTGAGACCCGATATCAGCCATACCCTTTATATCGTTCAAATTTCACTCGCAAGGGACATTCAAAAAAAAGATGATCATGAGAATCAGGAACACCTTCACATAACGAACATACCCCACCAAGAGAATCCGACACATCCCAAGCTGGAATAAGGTCTTGAGTTTTTAGCTTCTTACGAACAATTAGCCAAAGACTAATAGCATGTCTTGGAATGCATGACGGAAACAAAACCATACTATACCAATTCACCTTAGGATAAATCATAAATGTGATTTTAAAAAAAAAAAAAAAAAAAAAAAAAAAAAAAAACAAAAAAAAAAAAAAAAAAATTAAAAATTAAAAAATTAAAAAAAAATTAAAAAAAAAAGAAAAAAGAAAAAAAAAAAAAAAAAAAAAAAAATGTGATTTTTAAAAAAATTACAAAGAGGAAAAAAAAAAAAAAAAAAAAAAAAAATGAAGGGGTACGGGTCCTTAGGATAAATCATATCTTCCATATAATCCAAGAACCTTCATGTAAAATACTTCACCATTTTTAGCTTATAATCATCACCCTCTACCTCATTTTACTTCACATTTCTTGCAAACTTCACATACACATATCACTAGTTCATCACCATGACTAGCTCATTCAAGACAAACTCACCCAGCTACAAGAGAAAATGCGCAAGAATTAGTGTCAAATACCTTACTTATGTAAACCATAAATCCTCAAGTGAGGAACATTACAATGAAAGAACATCATTAGCACCTCTACGAAAGAAATCTCTTTCACCACCACATGCACCATCAAAATCCACCTCTAGTAGGAGCACCTATCAAACCACTTCATCATCTCCTAGTGAGTAGGTCAACCAACAACCAACACATGTTTCTGAGATGTTCTCTACCCATAACATTCTTCCCAGCCTCGTCACATCATCTCTACCCTTTCCCTTCCCTCCCCTCCCCCACTATATAAACTTATGATAGACATCCCCCTCCTCGATTCCCCTTTCCTGTGTCCTCCCGCCCTCCTCCATCAAAGATAAGGTTTGTTATACCAATAAAGCTTGAACATCAAGAACTTCCACCACAACATCCATTATCTCATGACCCATATGTTTCAACTATGGATAATTGGCCACCGGACCTGTTATTCCTAGAATCTAATTCACCCATATCACAATATATATATTAACAAATCTTAAGCTAACCAATAAGCCTCTCTATGAACCATATAATCCTTAAGAGAAAAGACGATTAAGATAAGAAGAGAATATAA
Source organism: Tanacetum coccineum (assembly GCA_026074375.1). NCBI lineage: Eukaryota > Viridiplantae > Streptophyta > Magnoliopsida > Asterales > Asteraceae > Tanacetum > Tanacetum coccineum. Next base: position 121,593 of record BQNB010000656.1, on the reverse strand, counting down.
GTAGAGAGGAAAAGAGTGTATCTGATTTATCACCTTGAGCAAAACAATGCGTATGACACCAAACTCAACAAAACCCATCTTCTCATCATTCAACCACATAAGAAAATGAGTAATTTTATTACTTCTTTTCTATCTAGGGTCTCATATAACCTATTCTAAGTACTATTATAATAGGTATGTTCTTTGGCTTTATTGGGCTATTATAACCTGAAACAATAGACAATAGTAGCTTAAAGGAAAAAAAGTAACAAGAGTAAAGAAGAGAAAGGAAATAAAGTCCAAAAAAAAACCCTTAAAAATTAGAAAAAACATAAAAAAAACCAAAAAAAAAAAAAAAAAAAAACATAAAAAAAAAAAAAAACCCAAAAAAAAAATCCCAAAAAAACCAAAAAAAAACACAAACCTTAAAAAACAAAAAATAAAAACCAAAAAAAATAAAAAAAAGAAAACGCACTTAACCCCAACACAACAACAACACAAACAAAACAAAAAAAAAAAAAAAAAAAAAACAAACCCGTTAAAAAAAAAAAAAAAAAAAAACCCAAAAAAAATAATCTAAAAATAAACAGCAACACCTAAGAATAAAACAACAACAAAACTTAAAAACTAACCCCGAAACAAAACAAAAAAAAAACAAAAACAAAAAAAAAATAAATACAAAAAAAAAAAAAACAAAAACTAAAACAAACCAAAAAAAAAAATTAAAAAAAAAAAACCCAAAAAAAACAAAACAAAAAAAAAAAAATAAAAAAAAAAAAAGAAAAAACCCAAAACAATAATAAAACAACAAAAATAAACAAAACCAACAAAACCTACAAAAAAAAAACAACTCAAAAAAAACCTAAAAAAAAAAAAAAAAAAAAACCCCAATAAAAAAACTCAAAAACCTAAAAACAAAAAAAAAAACCAATAAAAAAAACAAAAGCCAAAAAAACAACTAAACTTAAAAAAAAAAAAAAACAAAACCAAAAAAAACAAAAAACTAAAACAAAAACAACACTAAAAAAATAAAAAAAAAAACCAAACTAAAACTAAACACACCAAACGTGCACAAAACAAATTAAACAAAAACCATAAATAAAAAAAAAAAAAATAAAAAAACAAAAAAAAAATAAAAAAAAAAAAAAAAAAAAAACACAAAAAAAAAAAAAAAACAACAAACAAAAACAAAATAAAAACAAAAAAACCCACAAAAACACAACAAGAAACAAAAAAACTTTAAAAAAAAAAAAAAAAAAAACAACCGATAAAAAAATAAAACAAACTCACAAAAAAAAAAAAAAAAAAAAAAAAAAAACACCAAAAAAAACAAAAAAAAAAAAAAAAAAAAAAAAAAAAAAAAAAAAAAAACTCAAAAAACAATAAAAAACTAAACAAACACCTTACCTAAAAAAAAAACAAAATAAACTTAAACAAAAAACAACGAAAAACACCAGCTAAACACTTAACACTAAAAAAAAAAAAAAAAAAAAAAAAAAATAAAAAAAACCTAACATAATAAAATAAAAAACCGAAAATAACAAACTTCAAAACAACTCGACAAGCCAATTACAATATGCAAGACGATCAATCGCATTTTAGTTTGACTTATATAAAATAAGGTAACATCTCCTAAAAATGTTGAGGTCGACTCAAATCTCCCAAATTTAAGGTTATCTTGATTTGACTCTTGATCTTTGCCTTCTTTGGTCTTGTCTTCGTCATTTTCCCTCTTATTTTGAAATGCTTTATTGTTTTTCATGCTTCTGTGATCTTGATCTTGAGCCTTTGTCTTTTGACTTTGAGTTCTTGAGATCTTTAATCTTGCATCATTTCCTTGACTTAAATCATTTTGATTTGACTTTCTTAATCATCTTGTGCTTTTGACTGACATACTCATACTCGTCTTGAAAGCTTGTAAACTCCTCTTATTCATCAAGGCTAACAATCTCCTAGTAGAATCCTTCTAAGGCTAACAATCTCCCCAGAGAACACTTATTTGTTTGACTTTGAGGATCTTTGATGATGAAGAAGTTTGTGATTATCAGAGTTGCGGAATTTGACATGAACTTGAGCTTTCTAACCGATTACATTCTTGTTTAGCAGTAACAGTCTTGATGTTGAATGATTAACTTTTAAAGCTTGAGTATGAGCATGTGGTGATGAATCCGACTTAGCTAAAATGGGGCTGCAACATCGACGTGTGTAACTGCATTTGAATGTTAGTAATAAACAGCAGATATAGACGAATATGGCTTTGTCATTCATCGAGATTTGATTGCAATAACCTCTGGTTCCGTGAGGACCAACCTGTGATTAGGTAGGTTCAATTTGGAAGAACCTCCTTGACAGGATTTCCAGCTTAAAGCGTAGGATCTTCTAATACAAATGTATTAGATTCACCATGCTTGCTTGTTCTCATTACCGGAACATCTCAAAGCAGACAACACGATAAGAGTGAATCAGATAGTTACTATCTTTCTGATTAAGTCATCAATTCATTTACTAGACCAAATCGATATCCAGTTAGCACAAGCTCGATTCATATAGAATCTTGCAAGTCACCTACCGTAGTACTGTTTGATTACACTGAATAATTCCATCATGTCCAAATCTATGAAAAAGTTAAAGAGTATTACACTGATGTTCTGGAAAGATCGTCGTAGAGAAAATTCGACTAATATTATAGATTAATTTATTTTCAAGGATAAAGCGTAAGGACTCTTTATAGTACCTAAATGTTTTGTATACCTGATGAACAATAAGATTTTTTATGGGTAGATGTTTCCTAATGAGATTTATGATTAATCTCTCTTGGCTCTAGACTCGATTTGTGCACTTTGGTTTTAGTAATCGGAGGCTGGAGCTGAATGCCACCTATTCAATATCAACACTCTCGGAGTGAGATTTCAATAGATTACGTGTGTATCTCTGTGACAAATGAGACAAGTCTCTTTTGAGAGAAACTCGAATGGCTAGGAAGGATTGTGCATTGCATCATTGGGTCCATGACAGCTTTCTTCAATACCAACAATCATCTTTGTGATTTTGATAGTTATGTATTGATCCGGTTTCTGCCTAAAGTGTGTGGAGGGATTTTTTCTTTTTACCTTTTATCCATACATTTGTTTTTCACTCTTCAGCCCCTTCAATGTTTACCAAGACGTCATCACTAACACCTTGTTGCGATTTTCAGTGTTAGCTCAACCTTAGTCAGCATTTTTCCCTTATTTTGTTTTATTAATTGTAATTTTGATACACTCATTCCATGCTCAATCATACCTAAGGACGTTCTAATCTATCTAAGAATGTATATGAAAGATCCCTCCGGTACTGTTGGATCATAGGACTAACCTAAACTTAACCACCTTATGGACTTTCCATCAACTTTCGGAGTTAATTGGTTTTTGGTTGTAGTATATCAAACCATAAAACCTTGAAACTTAGATTGCTTTTTCAAAAAATAGGTCCAATCAATAAAAACAAACACACACACACGCTACACAAGATGCAATCGAGATACGAAATTTGTTCACAACATGTGGTAGAATAAGAGCACTTAGAGTCTTAAAGATCATCATTTTTCAATATCACATTTAAAATCACATTTTCTCTCCTTATTTAAAATATTAAATCTCTTAGTATTTAAAATACCAATTGAATAAAATTTATGACATGAAAAGTTTCATGAGGAGAAAAATGATATCACAAGATTGCATGAATTACTGAATATTTTTCTGATTGCCTTGGTGAACAGTGGTGCTTAAGACATGAGCACACAATTTTGAAATGACATTGACAAGGTCTTAAAAAATGTGCTCAGTCTTCTCGTGATTTGTCTTTTGAATTACCACATTTTAGTTTCACTGAATGTGTTTGGATACATAAAATTGACATTTATGAGATATACCCAAAATACATTAAATGCTTTGGTTTTAAAAGCTCTCTTTCAAAAATTGATCCATATAAATATGACATTTTTGAGAAAATTGATACCACAATTTTGTAAAAGTATGTGAGGAGGGAGTGTTGAACACATAATTTTGAAAGATACCATATGTTATTAAAGGAATTTGACATTAAGGTGCTGCTTGGAAAATTGTGTTCAACAAACTTTTTTAAAACGGATAGAGACATCTCTCTATTATTAGAGTAAGCTCACTGAAGCGTCCCACTTTCCTAACAGTTTAGGCTCCGAGTTACAGTCTAAATAAATTGTAAAGCCATTGTCAGTGAGCTCAATCAAAACAATTGAATGAAATTCTTTAGGAGCCCAAGACCCAAAAAATTTGACTTTCTCGTTGATAGGATAAGTTATCTAAAAAGATACACTTTCCTTACACTAAGGTCTGAGTTATGCACTGAAATATACATAAGTCATTAAGAAAATTTAGAAATGACATATTTTAAAACATTTGAACTCTTGCTCGAACTTCATTTACACACTTGTGTCAATATTAATTGTCATTTCTATTACAAAAAATGTTATCGAATTCCCAAGAGACATGTAGATAACAGCCTTATATATACAAGTTTTCGGCGGCGTTATTGTATCTATTTATATCATTTCTCATGAACTTTTGATACTTAAAAGCATGAAATATGTGCAGGTTCACTTGAAGACATCTCAAGCTCAAAAAGACTAAAGACACAACTATTTTACACCTTACGAAAGAAAAAGATAAAAGATGATAATACTACGTCCAAGAAACAAGCAAAGTACACCGCACTTCTCAGAAAGTACGCCGCACTTCAGGACGAAGTTAATGAAGGACAGTTAATACCCTAAGTACGACGCACTTCTACATCATATGCGCCGCACTTCATCTCAGCATTAAAGATCTACGCATTAAAGAAGCAAAGTACACCGCACTTCTTAAGGAAATGTGCCGCACTTTTGCCCTCGCCTAGCCTATAAATTGAGAGGAAATTCTCTCATATTACACACCAATATACAATCTCTACAACAACTTAGAGAGGAGGAAGGAGTAGTGAGGATCTTAGGATCCAATGATCCAAACACCCCTTCTCACCACCATGTTACCACCACTCTAACCACCATGATTTCCCACTATTCCACCACCATTTCCAGATCTTGAACATCACTTTTCTAGAACCGTTATACATCATACCACAAGGGTTAGACGATTCACACCAAATCTCTAAATCCTTTACTATATAAACTCGGACCAAACACAGCCAATTAGGACTTGTTATTGATTAGCAGAGGGTCCTTTGATAGGGCCCCTCAAGTGACTTCATAAGGTTTGGATATGGGTAGCATAGGGGAACAAATGTTTGGTGCTTGATTACTAGTTGTAATATTAATTTTGTTACTTGTTCTCGATAACGTTGGATATGTGAAACATGATATGGTATTTGGATGATTTTGCTATGACTTGTGAATATGAATGTTTATGAATTCGAAGTTATCTTTGCCTGGATCCTTGTTTATCCTTTGATTGATTGTTGCAACTATCATAGGCCAAAAGGGCTAGTTGTAATGGTTGGTTTTGGGTTATTTGTCTATAATGATTCAATATCATACTTATGAGAATTGTGTGGTAAATTGATAAACAACCCAAGTGGAATAATGTTTAAGACCCTTCCTTATGTTGACCGACCGGGTTGGGAGGAATTCATATGTATGCTTATTTGATATAAACCAATCTTAATGCACTTGATATGCTTATAATCATAGGTCAAAATATTTTCTTTGCACATTCGGTAGATATGCTTGTTATTATGATTACTCGTCATATATGACTTGTATGCTTTGTTTATATAAAGTCTTGCTCTATCTATATCTATTAATGTTTAGTGAGATCATGTCTCGTTTCTTGCTTGCTTAATACACGCGTTTTGGCTATTTGATCCGTGACAATCATTTAGCTTTGTCACTTGATAAACAAACTGTGAATTGCTACAAATCCTGTAAAACAACCTGGACTTACCTAATACTATATTACACTCGAATAGGGTATACTTTCCTGAATGTTATGTTTTTAGTCAAAATCGGTATTTATAGTTATTATAAATTTAAAGGTTGTAAAAACACACAACACATGTCGAGAAGATTCTTTTTGGTAGTTCAAGCTTAGCTTGAGGTTAAATGGGTAATTCAGCCACCTTAATTTTGTAGCCAATGTAACATCAACATTTCTTGTGATTAATACAATTTACTAGGGTACCCCTTTACCTAAAAAAAGATTCTTTTTAGTATTTTTGAAATTTTTTGATTTTGTATTTGTTTTTCTAGATTTTATATTTTTGTATTTTCTTTTTGTTGGTTTTATATTTTTGTATTTTCTTTTTCAAAAACATTTATAAATCAAAATAAAGAGAAAGACAAAAATATATACAACTCAAAGTTTCCATCAGAAGTGACAGTTGTTGCTAAAGTTGAAGTAGATGAAGTTGAATCTTGTTGTTGTTGACGTTTATCAGATGCATCAGCAATAGTAACAACGAAGACTTTGAAACAACTTGATTTTCTTCATTGAAATATTCGTCAAACAAAGGACTGAATAGACTTTCCAACTCTATCATTGGCATCATGACTATCTTATTTTTTGTAGGAACTTTTGTTGACGTTGTGATGCGAGGCTTGAGCCGAGTTGTTCATATGTCATCGCCTTTGACAAGGATGTTCGAGGTTTGAATTGTTGTGTTCAAACGTCATCTGACATTAAGGAACGATGTTTGAACTGATGTGTTCAAACGTCATCAGAGGTAATTCGTCAAAATTCACATGAATAGTTTCAACAATCTGTCTTGTTCTCTTGTTATAAACTTTGTAACCTCTTGACACAGTAGAATATCCCACAAATATACATGCATCACCTTTTTCTTTCATCTTGTCAAGATTCTCCGATTCTTACTCTGGGAAAGCAAAGATGCTACCCCATAACCATTCACGAACATTCCTTCTCCTCTCTCATAAAGGGTCACAATGAAGTTAGTCTCGCGTCTCCGATCTCCGATCAATCACTATGAAAAAAAATAGTCCCAATTCTCGAAAAGACCGCGTCTCCCACAAGCAAACAAATTCTCTAACATGCAAATTCCTCCAAAACGAAGCGACCAATGATAACAGTATATTCTCAACATCCTCCATCTCTCGCAACACAATCGTAATGCCATCATCTCACAAGACCCCCACCCCCCAAAACCCAACTCAATCTCAGCCCCATCACACAATACGAACAATCCTCCGCACAATTCATCTCAGTCATTCTCAGTACATCTCTTCTGTCTCAATATCTCAATTTCTCTCTTCACTCTACACCTATTTGTGATTAGTAATATATTAACCATCTCGAACGATGTAACAAATGAGCCAAAAATGAAAAAAGAATTTTACATATGGTTTCGGACATTGATGATTTGATAAAGATATTTCCACATGTCGATGAATACAAGTGAACGTTTATTGAGTATACATAATGTGGCAATTGCTACAGCCCTTAAGAAACAAAGGACCTTTATCGCGCTTAGCATTGTTCGAGCAGCCTCAACGAGAGTATGGTTCCATCTTTCGACAACGTCGTTTTGTTCAGGTGTTTGAGAAATTAACATTTGGTGTTCAATACCTTTTTTAGCAAAGTATACATGAAGAGTTTTATTTAATAATTTTGTTCCTTTGTCTGTTCAAACTATTCGAACTTGAGCTTGAAGTCCTCTTTGAACAAGTTTGAGGAAATCTTTGAGAACTTCAGGTGTTTTGTCTTTAGATCTCAAGAAGTGAGTCCAAGTATATCGTGAATAGTCATCAACAATTACCAGCACATATTTCTTTCCATTAATGCTTCCTACCCTCATAGGACCACATAAATCCATGTGGAGAAGTTGTAACCGTCTTTTAGAGCTTGGGGTCGTTTTGGTCTTAAAAGGCTTGCGTTTTGCTTTCCCCAACTCACAAGAAGAGCAAAGATGATCTTTGATGAATTTCAATTTGGGAAGGCCAGTCACAATATCATACTTTGAAAGCAAGTTGATGGTATCGAAGTTTAGGTATGAAAGACGACGATGCCATAACCATGTTTGTGACGATGAAGCTTTAGCCATTAAGCAAATTAGATTGGGAGTAGATGTGTCTTGAAGAGTGATGGAATAAAGATCTGTGCCACGAGAACCTATGAGAAGATCTTTTCCCTTCAAATCACGAATGTAATAAGTAGACTTCCGAAAAGCCACTTCCAAATCCGCATCACAAAATTGGCCAACGGAGAATAAATTATGATTCAGCCCTTCGACGTAATAAACGCGTTTGATAGTAACATTTCCTTGAACCAAATCTCCATAACCTAGAATCGGTGCAATTTGATCATTTCCAAACTTCACCGTACCCAAATTTTTTTCCACAAAGTTACTTAGAAGCTTGAGATTTCTCGTCATGTGCTTTGAGCACCTAGAGTCGACGATGAATAGAACTATCTCGACGAGCTGCAAAAGAATTAGAAGACAATAGAGTATTTGACAAAGTGGATTTCCTAATAGTCTTAGATTCAAAGTGTTTGCAATTCTAGATGTATTTCTTAGAGGCAAATTAACATTCGGTTTAACTGTCGTTGTGCTAGACTTAGGTTTCCATTGATATCTTGGTGGTGTGAACTTAGGGTACCACCAACTATATGTCTTACTAACATGCTTATATCGTTTTCTAAATATGTTTTTAGGTTTCTAGTTAGTGGATTCTGAAGCAACTGTTTTCTTATGGGGTGTTGCAACAAATTGGTTCACAGTTCGCTAGGGTTATCAGTACAAATAGGCCAACAAATTTTTTTTTGTCTTTTTAGTCCCCTAGAATTCACAATGTCCATTAATATAATGTAAGTAACACACAAATCATGATTGTCATTCAGCACACATTTTCCACAAGTAACACAAACAAAGTTTACATTCGATGTCTTAACATTCAAACTGTCATTACACGCAGTTACAGACGTTTTATTATTAGAAAACTTAAAATTCCTATAGTGGTCTTCTACTTCTTGCTTCTTCCCTTGACTATTGTTATGCAAGACGCTATCTTCCAATCGAGTGCTCTTAATCTGTGGTCTGCTAACACTAGTAGTGGGAATTACTCCTGTAGAGAAAGACACGCGTTTGTTATTTTTCTTAATGTCTTGAGGCAACTGTGTTGTTCTAGTTTGATTAGGCCTTGTGTGTACTCTATACATTCCTAGTGCAATCACATTTGTGTTCTTTTGAACCGTATTTACATTATGAGGAAAAATTTGTGCAGTGACTGGTTTTAAAAAATCTTTGGGCAAACTATTTCTGGTAACCGACCTTGACTTTGAAAATCTTTCTTTGTAAGAGAATCTGAAAAAGTGGCCGGTTTTCTTAAAATTGATTGTTTTTTTACTTTTAAAAGCATTCGGTTGTCGAATAACTGGTGGCTTTTCAAAGTTAGTTTCCATAGATTTTCCTTTCAACTTTTTAATGATTTTCTTCAACTCACTAATTGCAATGCTTTTGTCTTGAAGCTGAGTTTTCAAATCTTGTATTTCAAAAAATTTGTCATTAAGTTCTCAAATGAAGATGATTCATTTTGTTTCTAAACTTTGTCATTTTTAGCCTGTTCCTGACTTTGCTGTAAAGTAAGTTCAAGATTAATCGATTGTTGTTCAAGTTCTATAAAACCTTTTTGACAATTTATTGAAAGATTTGTTGTTGATATTTTCAGTTCTTTTTGAAAGCTCTTTTTCAAGACGTTCACATTTAACTACTTGGTCCAAATAATCACATTGTAGTTCAGTGACTTCATCAAGCTTCGTGTACACACCAAGTATAGCATTCATGTGATCAGCATAGTAGTATTCCCTAGAAAGTCGGTCTATTTCATTCAAAAATTGTTTGAGTTTCCAGTTAAGATTTGAGAGATTCTACTTCATGTTCAAGAGAATTAAAGTATCTCAGATCAGCAACCATTTCCTCTTTTAAACACAAGTGGAATTTTTCTAAATCAGCATTGATTCTTCGAATTTGGGGACAAAAATTTCCTTCGGTTGTATTTTAAATGAATGGATATATGTGACCAAAATATGTTCTTTTAGCGATTGTTTGTTTGCAAGGTTCCACTCCATCAAAAATCATGTCAACACTTCTTTTAATTTTGAAAAGTTCTTTAGAGCTGTTACACTTTTGATCCCACAGAATGGATTCATCCATTCATTTTTCTAACAAAGTTGTTTGTTTATTAAAAGACTCTTTTGAATTTTCATTCGTGACATGTGTATGACTAATTTTTGACCTTTCTTAAAAATATCTCTGTTCAGGCCATTTTTCACGTTGTGGAACGAACAAATCATAAAGATTATTCAAGTTTTTATAATCAAAAGGTCTGATTAAATCACTTAATTTTGATCGACTTTCTTGGGCAAGACGAATCATTTCGTCAGATTCAGGGGCTAACATTAAAGCAAGATTATCATTATAGCAACCTATATCATACAGACGAGGATTCTCTCTTTGAGATTTCTTAAGGAACTCAGGTTTTACAAAACTTGTTTTACAATTACGATTAAGCATATTCATTGTTTGAACTGATTGACCGGTTTTGTAAACAATATCATCCAAAACTTTGATTTTATTTTCCAAAGCAATAATTTTTTCAAGTTCTTTGTCGTCACGAGTTTTATGAAACTTAGTCTGAGCCTCTTTCTCTTGTGACATTATGGAGATGGTTTCTTGATGTGCAACAAGCTCTGTGCTATGATTTATGAATATACATGTTTATGAATTCGATGTTATCTTACTTGGATCATTGTTTATCTCTTGATATATCTTGCAATTGAAATAGGCTGAAAGGATTAATTGCTCGATATAATTTTGAATCAAGTTGGCCATAAGAATCATATCATGCATTGTGAGAATGGTGTGGTGAATTTGATATTACAACCCCAAGTAAAATGATGTTTAAGACCCTTCCTTATGTTGACCGACCGGGTTGGGAGGAATTCATATGTATGCATATTTGATATAAACCATTCTTAATGCGCTAGTGATGATGTATAAGCCGAAAGGATTCTATGTTATATTCGTAGATATGCTTGTTATTATGATTACCCGTCATATATGACTTGTATGATTTTGTTTTATATAAAGTCTTGCTCTACTCTCTATTTATTAATTATGTGAATCATGCATTGTCCCTTGCTTTCTTTATACACACGTTTAGGCTATTTGATCCGTGACAATCAATTAGCTTTGTTACTTGATAAACAATCTGTAAATTACTAAAAATCCTGTGGAACGACCTGGACTTACCTAATACTATATTACACTCGAATAGGGTATACTTGCCTGAATTTTGTGTTTTTCGTTAAAAATCGGTATTTCTAGTTATTATAAATTTAAAGCTTTAAAAACACACATCAGTATCTTAAACCAAAAGGCATCCTTCTGTAGGCAAAAGTTCCATAAGGACAAGTAAAAGTTGTCTTTTCTTGATCTTCTAATGCGATTGGAATTTGAAAGAATCCTGAAAAACCGTTATGAAAACAATAATATTCATTTCCAGATAATCGTTCTAACATTTAATCAATAAAAGGGAGAGGAAAGTGATCTTTTCGCGTTGCGTCATTCATTTACGATAGTCAATGCACACGCGCCATCCTGTAACTATGTGAGACGGTATTAATTCGTTGTTGTCATTTAAAACCACGGTCATCAAGCCTTTCTTCGGGATGACATGAATAGGGCTTACCCATGGACTATCCGAGATCGGATAAATTAATCCTAAATCAAGTAACCTAACGATTTCGTTTTTAACCACGTCTTGGACTTTCGGATATAAACGTCGCTGCGGTTGAATGACATCTTTAAATCTTTCCTCCATTAAGATCTTGTGTGTGCAAAATAACGGACTTATTCCCTTTATGTCTGACATCTTCCAAGCTATTGCTCCCTTGCGTTTTTCTAATACCTGCAAAAGTGAAATTTTTTCTTTGTCTGTTAGTTTGGATGAGATAATTACTAGACAAGATTCATCTCCTTTCAGGTATGCGTATTCTAAGTGGGATGGAAGGTCATTCAGTTCTGGTCTTTTCTCGTCGATTTCATTGGCGCTAGCGAAATAGAGTTACTCGTTTTGTGTTTTATCAGGCCTTTATGTTTCCTGTGACTCTGAATATAGCGTATTTACTTGTTCGATACGCCGTATATTGACTAGAAACGAGTCTAATTGGTCATCTTCCAATAACTCATGGGTTTCTACTCCTCTAAAGGAACCCGAACAAAACCCGGAGACGTCAATGGACAAAGTGCAAAAACTAAGTTCAGAAAGTACCACATCATGATTCCATTTATATTGTAATTCCAAAACCAAAGGCTAAGAAAACTGTTCAAGAGCCTCATTCTCCAGAGCCGAATTCATATCAACCTAAACTTCCATACCCCGAGAGGATGAAAGTGAGAGAGAAAGATACACCCAGTGCTCAGCAGAGCAGGTTTATGAAGTTGTTTAAACAACTCCGTAGAAATGGGATTTAAAAGATGCTTCTCATCCAGAAATGCCGAAATTCAACAATGGTTAAGAAGCACATATTGAGGAAACAATAGAGAAGACTTGGATGAAATCGCCATCACAACCGTAAATGCTGAATGTTCTGCCATCATCTTGAACAAAGTTCCCGAGAAACTCGAAGATCCATGAAAAATTCTTATTCCGTGTGCTCTACAAGAACATGATAGGACTAATGCTTTAGCCGATTCCGGAGCTATCATAAATCTTTTGCCTTATTCTATCTACAAGCAACTTGGGCTTGGAGCTTTGAATCCTACCCGAATGACACTCAAGCTTGCTAACCGTTCAGTTACGCACACAATGGGTATAGCGAAGGATGTTGTTGTTAGAGTTGATGGTTTCACTTTTCTTGCTGATTTTGTTGTGGTTAATTTTGAACCAGACCCGAGAGTGCCTATTATTTTAGGGAGACCTTTCCTTCGCACTGCAAAAGCTCTCATTGATTTATACGAGGAAAAATTAACATTAAGAGTAGGAAGTGATGAACTTGTCTTTTATGCTGAAAAATTTGAGAAAAGCAAGAATAAGCAATTTGCTCATGCTATTTCTATCATTGATTTTTCAAAAGATGAGCCATTTAGTGGGAGTACCACTAATCATTCCGATGCTCTTCCTCCTAGTTCTTATCCGGTGAAGACTAGTGATAATTTTGAGGAGTTCGCTGATAAACTCACTCTTCTTGATTCATTTCCACTGGGTAATGATAATTCAGTTCTTAAAAAGGTGTTCATGAAGAAAATTTTCAAGTTTATTCAAACCCTCTTTTCGAATTAGATGATAACTTCAACTCCAGTAACGAAAATCCTCTCTTTAATGAGATGGTAGAAGATGTTGAAAACAAGAACTCCAACGTTTTAGATTCAGATGAGTCAGATTTACTTAACACACCTTTGTCCAATAAAGTTGAGTGTTCCGATCCAGAAGACGATATTGATGAGATCGATGCTTTTCTAGCCATGGAAGTTTCTTCTAATTTTGAAGAAGGTTATTTCGATTCAGAAGGAGACGTAATTTTTCTTGAGAATCTGCTTAGTGATGATACCACCCATAATCTCGCTTCCGATGTAATTCCCAATCATGAACCAAAACAAAATGAATCCATCCATATTTATTCGATTACTTTTTCTCCAATGAGTGATCCTCTTCACCATGAGTTTGCCGGTGAACTTTTAATACTTCCTTCAAGGATTGTTAGTGAACATGAGGAATATCTTAGTCGTATGACTTTGCTTTGTGAGATTTCAACTTCCCGGTCACAGGAAAATGTTCATGCTAATCCGAGTTCAATTATCGAGTCTCTTCCCATATCTCTTATCCCCGTTGAGGATAGTGACCCCGTTCAAGAAGAGATCGATATATTCCTTATTCCAGATGATTTAATTACACTAGGTGTTGAGAATAATGATTCCGAAGATGAAGATAATGAGTTACCTAACCTTGATCATCAAGGCAACCCGTCATCTCCTCGTCCTTCGCCGGAACCAGCGGATGTTTGCTTAAATTTTAAGCCCGATACGGCCATGAATGATAAAGATTTTAACCAAGGAGAAATTGTTTTGCCCCTAAATGTTGAAGATGTCAATTCCTTCACATTTGTCATTTGGACTTTTCTCCCATTTTTCACCTACCCCGAGGATTCTCATGTTATTCTCTTTCTCAGGAGTGAGGACCTCATTTTTGACCCCGGCATCTCTACTTTTCATTTTTCTCTTGAGCCAGTTCCATTTGCTCTCCCTAAGGATGAATGAATTCAGGGATCGAGTCAAGCTATGTGACTCAGTTACCAAAAACAAAGCGCTTTGTGGGAGGCACCCCATGCTTATCCATTTTCTATTTTTTTTTGAGTTTCTAATGTGTGTGAGGAGGCTTGTACTCTTCCGTTCTTTGTGTTTGTTGTGTGTGCTTGTGATTATTTGCAGGATAGACCCAACTTTTCTGAAGACTCTCATGTTCGATGTTTTGTCCCGGTTCACTCGAGCTTCCTAGCCTTTATTTGCAATTAGTTTGGGGAAATCTGATATCCTTTCATCTTATCGATTCACGTTTATCTTTGCATTAATTAATAAAACTGCTTAGATTTGCGTAGAGAAACCCCATTAAATATTGAGACAATGACGTTTTAGTTTGGGAAGGGAATCTATCGATCTTGATGTTACCTACTTATTGTTTTATTCTCAAGTACCCCCGTTTTCCCCCCCCCCTCCCCCCCGGTAGTATATCTTCGATATGATCTTGCCTACTTTTACCCGTTGTTCTCACGTACCCCGTTTTCCCACAAAATTTTCAAAAAATATGAAAAAATTTAAATTTTTTCAAAAATAAAATAAGTGTTTTTGTCACAATTTTGACTTTCTTGCTGGGTAAGAATAAGAGTAAATTTTGACCCGATCGAGCGTGTTGAGCTCTAGCTTGTTCCTTAACTTTTAGGCTAAGCGTTCGCGATTTTTGCGAAGAACGAAAAATGATAGAGTTAAGTATGAGTAGGATGCTAAACAAAGATTATTTGGAAATCTTAAGAGCTCATGTATGTAACTTGTTGTTTTTTCTCCCATAAGCTCTTAACCGGATTAATATACGTGCTGTTTTTGAAGATTAAACTTAAATCAACAATTTTTATGTAATATATAGCAAAAATTTTAGTCTTAGTTCAAATTTATACTTGAATTTTTCAAAAAGAAGTCTTCTTTAAATAAATAATAATAAAAAAAATGATAAAAAAATAAATATAATAAAAGCTGTGGGCTGATAAAAGTTTACTACCTCTTGCCGGCTCATAACCGATGTGGTAGTCTTCTAAAGAAAGCCCATAGTAAGAATAATAAAAATCCGAGACTGATAAAAGTTTGTTGCATCTTGCCGGCTCACAACCGATGTTGCAGCCTTCTAAAAGGTCGAGGGTTACAATTGCATAAATGTCTAAATAGTTAAATTAAATTAATAATTGACTTCTTTTTGTTAAATTCAAATATGCTTTTGCACTATTCTATTTTATAAGCTATGAATATTCAGGAAACCTGAGAGTTTTTGAAACCTATGGTCCGTGAGTCCCGAAACTAGTCTCTGTGGGGTGTCAAAATCCTGGTCACTTAGCCGTAAGGTTGGGATGTGCCGAGACGAAAGTCGCTACATGGGATGATCTCGCCTTTAAACTCATTATTCTAAGGTGGAACGTAAAGCATAGTATGTTGCAAAAAGTTGATCCATGGTTGAAATTCAAGATAGCACACTCACTTAAGATATAATAAATGTCGGGAGTAAAAAGTTCACAAGTTGCAAATATGAGTAGTGTTAGCATCCTTACTGAAATTTAGCTGTGATTTTGTTTTAAGCTTGGTTTGGATAAGTGAAAAGTCGGGAACGATGAATTTATCCTTTTTGGGGCATTCTCAGAATCGAAATGCATCTTGTTCTATGATCCATAATAGTTATGAAATAACGAAAGTCGAAATAATCTCAATATATAAAAAAATGAAATTTTTTTTAGAAAAATAGGAAATAGGGGTGTTTTATAACTTGTGATTTCTTAACTTTCTCCACAAAATTCTTTGCTACTTTTTAAAGATTTAGTTTGGGGAAGTTTTGAGGTATTTGGTTATAGAGCATATAATATTGCGTGAGGACACGCAATCGCTTAGTTTGGGGAATTTTGATATGTGTGAAAACACATATCCGTTTTATATCAAAATAGACCCTAAAAAGACAAAATTGTACTTTAAATGCTTGAATACTGCTTGTTTTGTCGTTATGATTGTGTAGGTACGGATAAAGCAAAAAATCACAAGAAAACGGTCAAAACCGGGCAAGCACGAACACAGGAACGGAAGAGCACGCAAAGAGCCAGGGGAAAGCTATAAAAAGTCAACAGTGGTCAACCCTCAGTCAACCCTTGGTCAAAGTCACAACAAGACAAAAATCCCAAAGTTACCAAACAGTCCTTCATAAATTTCTAAATTACAAAAATGGTCCCTAAAATAAACGGGCTTAAACCCTTCTATATAACCTAAATCCTAAATTTGTTAACTAAGCCCAACACCAAAGCCCGAGCCCATTTCTTATAACCAACACCCGGCCCAAGTCCTTTTATAAGTCAAAAGGTTAAACCCGGGTAAAAATAAAAGTCAAACAAATCCTTTTATAAAAGGATTTCACGCGGGAATTCTCGTTGTCACTATTCATCATCTTCAAGATTTTACCACAGGGTCAAAAACAAAGGGCAATTCACAATTAAGGGCTAGAAAGGGCAATTCAAGTGTCAAAGTACACCTTGGCAGAGGAAAACGTCACCCAAGCAATCTTATTGGTCAAGCCCTAATGAAGAATCACACGTGGATCATGAAAGAAACACAAGGAATGATGGGATTTGTGCTATATACACTCACAGAAGAAGCACAAAGGTGTCACAAACACGGATTGCCACGCTGGCAATCCGTGTGACAAAATCTAATCCAACGATGGGAAATAGGCATCCAATGATTGAGAGATGATCAAAGGCCAATATCAAGAGGAGCGTACAACAGACTCAGGCCCCTAGAAGCTTCCCCTGGCTACTATAAAAAGACTCATTCACTCACGAACCAGGGAGGAAGTTTTTAGCTTTTAGATTTTTAGATAAATTGTAACTTTAGCTTATTAAGTTTTTAGCTTATAAAATTTCTCTTTCAAGTCAATGTAATTCAGCTTTAATGTTTTGTAATGAATTTTCTAGTTTAATTAAATCAAGTTTTCCTTTAATATAAATGTCATAAGACTCTCAATAAGCTCTAGTGTTTGTGTATTGTTTGATAAGCTCTTATAAGCTCTCACAAGTCTCTAAGCTTGTGATTGAGCGCAATTGATCATTTAATCTACTTGAACATCTAAAATCAGCTTAATTCCTTGACTTATTGAATTTTGAGCTTATGGAAGGGAAGCTAGCAAAGGATGAGCTTCCATGGACTTTTACTGGCTTATTTTAAATAAGCCAGAGCTAGTAGACAAGCTCTTTGAGCCTTTTAAGCTTTTGTTTAGCTAAAGCTTATTGTAAGTCTTCATTTCAATTTCTGTTTTTAAATACTTAGTGTAGTTTTGCTTATTTGCTTATCAATTGCTTAATCTGCTTTCTAGTTGCTTATTTGTGCTTTATATTGTCTTATTGTGCTTATTAGTTATGTCTTTTAATCTGTTTTTAGCTATATAATTATAGATCTTAGTGTTTCATAATCTGTCATAAAATCAACTAAAAAACCAAAAATAATTAGCTTAGCTTGTAGATCTTTGATTCTAGCTTAATTGATCTTTGATTTATGTTTATCAAACTTGTTATAAGCTATTTGATATCTTGTACTTAGGTTTTGCTAGCTAGATTTTAAAATCTAAAGTTTAAATGGATTATGCATTAGTTAAAGGGGTGTTTGGATTAATGCAATTTGACCTCAAAAAGTCAAATTGAGCTAAGTTCATTGCTTGAACCAGTTTTTAATTCATTTAAATAATCAGTAGTAAAAGAGATTTTAAAGTTAGATTTCAAAAATTCAAGTAGTTAAGGCTTATGTTGTTGTCCCTGCACCATAGGAGGTATTTGACTTAAGCTAGCTAGTGAATTTTGGATCCAAGCTTTCATAAGCTTGGTTTTTGCTTGTTAAGTGATTACACACACTCATTTTGAGTGTCTAATGCAAGTAAGACTCATTTGGTCACCTGCATTTGGTTCTAGCATCCCTTGCCAAGTGCATCAGATAGGTAGACTGCAGTGTCCAACTGCAGTCCCTTTTTGATCATATTTAAGCTAGTTTAAATAGGATTTAGTTGATAAAATTCTTCAAGTAGCTTATGTTTCAATAGGTTAATATAGATTAAAACTTGTTTTTATATTTCTAGTTTATTTTCTAAGGTACATTTGCTTTTAAAGTTCATAAAAATCTCTAAAAAAATAAAAAAACAGTAGTTGTTGGATCTTAGCTTTTAAATCTAAATTTTTAGCTTATAGGATTTAGTTTTATGGTTGAAACTTATAGCTTATATGTAGTTGGTTAAGTTTTCAAAATCTCAGGTTCCATTATAGCTTATTGTCCATTTTAGCTTAATTTGTTTTTAAAATTTAAAGTCTTTCTACTGAGTTTGCCATTTAGATTAGTTAATTCAATTAGCTTTTAGTGTTATTGGTTAAATTAGCTTATCAAAAGTAGCTTCTACATATCCTAAGCTTTCTAGAATAGCTTTTTGTTTTGAAAATGAGCTTAAAATGAGTTGTGTGCAATCAATTAAGTGAAAAATAACTTTTAAGCTCTCAAAAGCTAAGTTTCTGTAACAGCTAGCTTCATAAGCTGTTTGTGAGCTTAATTTTGAGATTGAGCTTATAGTGTCTTTGTTAAAGTTGCTTAAAAAAGCTCAATCTACAACTTTTGTTCTTTAAGTTTTTTTTTTTAAAAAAGGGAAGTGGAAATCGGGGGTGAGCAAGGCTCGAACCCCCGACCTCAACACTTCAACCCTTTATAACTCCACACACTACCACTGCGCCCTTGGGTCTTTTTCATAAGACTCTTGCACAATTTATTCTTTATACTCATTTAGACCTAATAAGCCTAATAAGCTGTTATAGCTTATTTCGTGGCTTATTTGATAAGCTGTGATTATAAGCTTATTTTTCCTAGGTTTTAAGTAGTGTAAGCTATTTTCTGTAATTTTTCTAGAATTTTTATAGTTCGTTTAGTATTTTTAAACATTTATTTTCATTAAAAACTTTAAAAAATCATAAAAAATAGAAAAATAATCAAAAAAATATAAATCTTTTTTAGAAAATTTTCTTTTGTCATAAAGTTCATAGGTAAATTAGTTTTGCTTTCGTAGGGTCTAAATTGCAAAATTTCGATTTTTAAAGAGCGGGATTCGTTCCCGTTCTCGTTTTTCGTGTTTTAACGCTCATTTTAACTCCGTTTTTGTTCTAGTTTTCTTTAAACTTACTTTTTAGTCAAATAGAGTCCATTTAAAAAGAAAATTTTAAGTTAGGTTTATTTTTAGTAATTTAGGGTTTTTGACCTCCGTTTAAGGGTCCCGTTTTGCGTTTTTAGTTAAATTTTGGTTTCCCGTTATTTGTCTTTATGCTTAATTGTTAGAATTTGTTAATTTTAATTTTTTAAAAGTAGATAATCAAATCAAACTTTGTCTTCAATTCAAATCATTGTCCGAACATCTAACGTGGTTTCAATTTCACAAGTCGTTGGGGATAACGACCCGGGAATCATACTTCCCGGTTTATATACGTATTATATTATATATATTTGTGAAGATTTTCCTTTTTACCTTTGTCCTCAAGGGTAATCTGGTAATTTTCCATCATATTATATATTTTATTATTACGTATATATAGATTCTAACGGATCAATAATGCTTAGGCGATTATGGATATGTGATGCTACTGCGGTGATACAGTTATGGGATGTATGCATGTATATGATGATTCCAAAAGATTTTCATCATTCTGGAGGGAGAAATGTGTCCATCGGAGCTTATTTCATTTATCTTTATAACTGTGATGCATTCCAAAGTGAGTTTATGATGTTGATGCTTCCCAAATGATTAACCGTGAAGAAGCTATAATGTGAAGTCTACTCTACATTTTCTTTCTTTCCGTTGCATGTGAGAAGACTAAAAACACAAGGATTCAGAAGACACTTCTTCAGCAAAGGATTATCATTTTAGGAGGGAGCTTCTACTTCCTATCTACATTCTATCTACTTCTCTACTTCTACATCTACTTTTCTACTTCTACTCCTTCAGAAAACCAGAAAAGATAAAAAAGAATATTCTTTCCACTTTCTCAAAGGGCTTACTAGTTGGGAGGGAGTAACAACCCAACTACATCATTACAACGTGTTCATTTGCATGTAAAGAAAGTCAGCTGAGGAATTTATGAAGACACGGGGCTACAAAGTCAACCTCAAGGACTTCTGGACTACAAAGACCATTGTAATTGCTTTGTTTTGCTTATAGGAAATGTTGTAACCAATTCACGTGTGACGCCATCTTGGAGGGAGATTGTTAGCCTCACTATTTTGTAAAGCTAGCGTCTTACACATGAATTGGACTAGCTATATAGAAAGCGTATAACGCAGAGACTATTCATGTTAGGTTGTAATAGATAGGATGTGATAAGCCTATAAATACCCTTCATGACTCTCCATGAGGGGTGTGGCTAAGTGTGTATTGTTTTCCTTCTTTATCTTTCTAATAAAACATTCCATTTACTTTCCACTCCCTCTCTCTCTAGATCTCACCACTACCACCACCATGATGGTGGTCGGCTTGTTTTTCGGCCGGCCACCCAACACCACAAATAACATCAACTATATAGATAAACGATCCTAACAGCTTTGAATCGTATTGATGGCAGAAGAACAACCTCATGGTCGTCGAGGGCGTCGAGGTGGGTATGCATGTAGGCAACCTCTTCAAGGTGCTGACATTAATTAGGAAGAACCCAGACCAAATCGTCGAGACTAGAGGGATCTCGAGATCGCAGCTCAGGGAAGACGAATTCAAGAATTGGAACGCCTCGTTACGCAGGCCAGATTGGATGATTTCCATGATGTTGATCGCGAAGAAGAAGAAAGTCAGGGATCTAACATCGACTCAACCAAGAGCAACAATGAAGAAGATGAAAACCCATAGGGGGTTCACCGACCCAATAGAGATCGCCATTACAGGTTGGGCAGTAAAATTCTTCTCAAAACCTTGGTGTGAAAGTCGACATCCCTAACTTTGAGGGTAAATCCCACCCGGATGACTTCATTGATTAGCTATATACCGTTGCGCGTATGTTCGATATTAAAAACCTAAGTAATGAACAAAAGGTCAAGATAGTAGCAATTAAGCTGAAAAAGAATGCATCTATCTGGTGGGAGCATGTTCTGAAGCAACGTACTTGAGAATGAAAGCCAAAGATTGTGAGTTGGGGCAAGATGAAAAAGAAGTTAATGGCCAAGTTTTTACCCGTGTAATTCCACCAAGAGGCTTTTATAAAGTACCATAATTTTAAACAATCAAGAGGTATGCTAGTTAAAGAATTTACAAGTGAGTTTGATCGTTTGAGGCTACGTTGTGATGTGGTTGAGGAGGAAGAAGAAACAATCGCGCGTTATTTGGCTTCACTAAAACCCAAAATCTCTAATATTGTTCAACTTCAACAATATTGGTCATATAATGATGTTTGTAGGTTAGCTCGAAAGGTCGAATCACAACAAAAGAAAAAACTGAGTAGTAGCAGTAGTTCTCGCTTTTCATGTCGTTTTACGGGAAGTGGCACAGTTGAGAAGGTTGCAAACCCAAGCTTGATCCCAACCTGAAGCACCAACTCAACAACAAGTAACAATCCTACTTCTAGCAAGGGAGGGGTATCGACGAATAAACGATGCTATAAGTGCCTAGGCATTAGGCATATTGCCACTGATTGCCCAAATCGACAAATTATGTCTTTAATTAAAGAAGATAGTGAACCTGTATTTGATGAGTATGAGGGTGATACTTTTGAGGAACATTCAAAAAAGGAGAAATCGTGTATGCTGACTTTGGCGAGGCACTAGTGGTCAGATGAACCTTGAATACGGTGACAAAAGAAGATGAATCGTGGTTGAGACACAACATATTTCATACCAGGTGTACATGTCAAGGTAAGGTTTGCAATGTTATTTTAGATGGTGGAAGTTGTGAGAATGTAATATCTTCAATAATGGTTGACAAGTTAGGCTTAAAAACTGAGGAACATCCCACACCTTACATGTTGCATTGGTTCAAGAAGGGTGATGAAGTGAAGGTATCAAAAATATGTTTAGTGAACTTTTCTATTAGCAAGAAATATACAGATGAAGTATGGTGTGATGTAGTGTCGATTAACGCATGTTATATTTTGCTTGGTCGACCATGGCAATTTGACCAAAAGACTAAGCATGATGGCTTTAAAAATACTTACACTTTCGAGAAAGATGGTACAACAATCACCCTTGGTCCATCAGATCTTAGAAAGGAGGCAAGAAACCAATTTTTGTCACGAGCAGAAATTTTGACGAAAGCACATGAAGCCAATAATATGTTTGCCTTAATCTTAGTGTAACCAAATGAAGGTGCTTACTACATCCCCCATCAAGTGACGTCGATACTTGAGGAGTTTAAGGATGTAGTACCTGAAGAGTTACCGCCTGGACTACCACCTATGAGGGAGATACAACATTGTATCGACTTTGTACCAGGGGTTGTCATACCTCATAAAGTCGCTTATCAAATGAATCCAAAAGAACATGAAGAGTTGCAGCGACAAGTGCAAGACTTACTGGAGAAAGGATCTATTCGAGAGAGCATGAGCCCATGTGAGGTACCAGCACTACTAGTTCCCAAGAAAGATGGTTCATGACGGATGTGTATTGATAGTCGCGCAATTAATAAAAATAATGATTAAATATCGTTTTACGATTCCGTAGTTTGATAACCTTATCGATCAGTTGCATGGAGCAACGTATTTATCAAAAATTGACTTACGTGGAGTTTATCACCAAATTCGTGTCCGACCCGGGGATGAATGGAAAACGGCGTTTAAAACTCGTGATGGTCTATACGAGTGGATGGTGATGCCTTTCGGGCTGTCCAATGCCCCAAGCACCTTCATGAGGTTAATGAATCATGTTTTTCGGTCTTACATTAGTAAATTTGTAGTTGTTTATTTTGATGACATATTGGGGTTTAGTACTACAGTGGCAGAGCATTTGAACCATCTTAGATAACTATTTGAAGTTCTAAGAGCCCAGAAGCTATTTACTAATACTAAAAAATGTCACTTTCTTTTTAATGAGGTGATGTTTTTGGGCTATGTTGTCTCTAAAGAAGGCATTCAGATGGACCCTACAAAAATTAATGCGATAATTAGTTGGTCTACACCAAAAAATGTTCATGAGGTTCGTAGTTTTCATGGTCTGGTCTCATTCTATCATTGTTTCATTCACAACTTCAGCACCATTATCGCACCAATTACTAAGTATATAAAAGGGATAAAGTTTAGTTGGACCTATGAAGCTGAGGAAGCCTTTGGATTATTGAAAAGGAAGGTAACAAAAGCTCTTATTTTAATACTACCAGACTTTGATGAGGTGTTTGAAGTTCATTGTGACGCATCAGGGGTAGGCGTTGGAGGTGTATTGAGATAGAGGAGTTGGCCTATAGCATTTTTAGCGAAAAACTAAATGAAATTAGGCGCAAGTACTCCATGTATGACAAAGAGTTTTATGCAATTGTTCGTAGCCTAGAGTATTGGTGTCACTACCTCATTTCAAAAGATTCCATCTTGTATTCCGATCATGAGGCGCTAAAACACATAAATGGGCAACACAAGCTAAAACCAAGGCATGCCAAGTGGTTCTAATTTTTTCAAGCCTATAGCTTCTCTATTAAACACAAGGCGAGAGCACTCAACAAAGTGGGTGATGCTTTGAGTCGAAGACAAATGCTACTTTCAACAATGCAATTCCAAGTTCTTGGTTTTGATACATTTAAAGAGCTTTATAGTGATGAATGTGACTTCACAACTATATGGCAAAAGTGTAAAAACCAACCCTACAAATAGTTTATCATGCAAGATGGTTTCCTTTTTAAAGATAATCGACTTTGTATCCCTAAATGGTCCTTAAGGGAGTCGATTATAAAAGAGGGGCATTGCGGGGGTTTAGCGAGACAATTCGAGGTAGACAAGACCATGGCATGGCTGATCGAGAATTTTTATTGGCAAAAAATGAAGCGTGATGTTAGACGGTTTATGGAAAAGTGTTAGGTGTGTCGAATATCAAAAACCTAAAGTACAAATGCCGGTTTGTACCAACCATTACCTGTACCAGTAGCGCCATGGGTGGATGTGAGTCTTGATTTTGGTCTCGGGTTACCTCGAACTCAAAGAAATAAAGACTCAATTATGGTAGTAGTGGACTGATTTTCCAAAATGGCTCACTTTATTCTTTGCAACAAGACATTCGATGCATCATAAGTAGCACGTTTATTTTTGCAGGAGGTTGTATGATTGCATGGTGTACCTAAGACTGTCACTTCTGATCGTCATGTCAAGTTTGTTAGCCATTTTTTGCATACGTTATTGCGCAAGATGGGAACTCAACTTCAGTTTAGTTCATCACACCAAGCTCAAACGGATGGACAAACTGAGGTGGTTAACCATAGTCTAGGAAATTTGTTACAAATTTTAGATGGAGAGAACCCAAGACAATGAGATTTGGTGTTGCCACAAGCTGAGTTTGTGTACAATCAATCAAAAAATCGCACCATAAGCAAGACACCATTTGAAGTAGTAACTGGTGCTAATCCCACTTTTGACACCTGTACATTTTAGTTCTTAAGGAGAAGAGCACACCAAACAAGTCAATAGTTACATGAACACATTTGAGCACACATTAAAAAAATACAATGCAAAGTATAAGGAAATGGTGGATAAACGTCGCTAAAAAGTCGTGTTTAAGGAAGGAGACTTGGTGTGGATCCGACTGGGAAAAGAATGCTTCCCAACTGGTAGATTTGGAAAATTACAGCCTCGTGCAGATGGTCCATTTCGTGTTCTCAAAAGGATCAATGATAATGCCTACAAGATAGACTAACCGGAGAGTATCATGTGTCAGCAACCTTCAATGTAGCGGACTTGTCCCCTTATGTTACAGATGAGGAAGAGGAGGCTGATGTTTAGCAAGATTCGAGGTCGAATCTTCTTTTAGCAGGGAAGTATGATGGCATGGGCATTGAATAGGAAAATTAGAATTCCTAAAGTCATTGGCTGTTTTAAAATTTCAAAAGCCTTGATCATTTTATAAATAACCTCCATCACTTCTGATGGGAGGACACTCTCTTTAATGTTTAAAAAGGTAAAATAAAACAACAACAGAGCTTTTGATCTCTACTTTAGATATTCTCATGAATCCATCTCTTGTCTGCTAGATCTTTGTTTGTTTTGAATCAATTACCTAGTATATGAACTTGAGGATAATTAGTAATTTTATTTCTTTTGATTTACCTGTTTTCTGACTCGATATTGTGAGCCAACTAATCCCATCGAAACTACCCTTTTAGGTAGCCCGTAGTCGGTTCAAGTGAACCTCCGAGGCCACAAGGGGATTAATTTTCTACTCGTTATATTCGAACCATTGACTTCCACTTTGAAGAACATGTCAATGAAATAAATACTGTAGAACATGATTTTATGCCGACAATGAAAATTTCACTAAAAAGTCTTCGGGTAGATTTAAGATGTGATTAGATAATGTTAAATCTTTGTTGGAAGTAAGAATTGTTGCGTTTGTTGTATTTTAAAATATAACGTCTAGGGGTATAAAGTTTAAGGGGTTATTTCTTTATTTTTTAAAGTTATAATAAAACTTGTAAATTTATAAATTTACACTTAACTCCATATAATTTATTTAAAATTAAATCGCTAAAGTTTTATTAATTACCTCATATTTTTTCAAGTTTTTTTCATAAATTTGACACATATATTTTTATGTGTTTTGTTCTCTATCAAATTTCTCCACCAAATTTTTTTAATTTTGACCAAATTAATTTAATTTTGACTTTATATTGACTAATCAGATCGTACAATTTTGCCTACATGGCAAAATCAAACTTTCTGACTGGTCCAATTTTTTTTCTCTTAACATTAAACTCAATTTCACCGAGCGCTAGTAGCGCGCGTAAACTAATACTACAAAACCACCAAACAACCTTGCGACAAGTCGGACCGAGGCGACAAGGAGAGAGCCATACACGCAACCGTATCGGTACAACAACCTCTGCGGAGCCTTAGACTCTCTAGAATCTCTATAATATGACCCGCCAATTAAGCCTATTACTCAATAAAAATTAGTCTTAATATTCTTTTACCCCTCCTCAAGACACTAAATGACACCCAAAAAGAATAAACTTTCTATAAAAAAGAAAAATATTTTTTTTATTAATTTTGGTAGATTATTTCAACTCTATAACTGAATTTCTTATAAAGTGACACTTAATATACTAATAAAACACATACTGAAAATACGTAAACAAAAGACCAAACAATAAAATAGTTTAATAAAAATTTCTATAAAAAAGAAAAATTACAAAAAAATAACGTCGTAAAAAGTTAACATACGTTCAATCTCATATAACAATATAAAAAATGCACAAAAGTCTACCGGTTTGAAAATTTAAATAATATAAACTAATTAAAATATTAACCTAATTTAAATATTGTAAAAAATTAAATAACCACTAACAAGAAATTAACTTGCTGTTTAATAACCAAGACGGATGACTAAACATGTCGGCGAACGAATACCTAAGGACTACACAACTCAGAGACGCAAATAAATAGGATCCACATTTAACCACATGCGGACTAACAATACTAACTATAACAAATATACAAAAATCTTACAACAATTCGGACTCGCATCCACTACCAACCCGATTACAAAAAGGGTCCAAAGTGCTTATTATCAAAAAGCTATAAAAGCAAACTTGTAGAGGGGTTTATGCTTAACATTTTTTATAAAAGCACCAAGTGCTGAAGTTTACTTAATAAGCCAGAAACTTAAGCTTTTGAGGCTGCAGAAGCTTATTAAGCTTATGAGCTTATTTTTCTTTCTTATTGGGATTTAAGCTGCCAAATAAGCTACAACTATGGGGGACAGTTAATAAGGCTAAGGGGAGTCCTAAATATAAGCTAAGGAAATCTAATAAGCCCTAAAATAAGCTGAAATCAATAAGCTAAATCTAAACAGTTTATTATAAAAACAGAAAAAGGGGAACTTTAAGCCTATAATAAGCTAACTAAATAAGCTTACTAACTAAAATAAGCTGCTAATCCTAAGAGATAAACCTATAAGCTATGTTTAAAAGCAATAAGAACCTATGGCTTAATATTAAATAAGCTAGAAAAGTTGGGCTATTTTATGGTGCTCAGCACCAGGGGAGGTCAACAGTGGGCATAAGGGCTTTTTTAGGCTTATGCAATAAGCACTTAAGAGCTTTTTACCCAAAACCAACCACAAACAGATTAAAAAGGGATGTAAATGAGCTTATATTCAAATTTTGAACTAATAAAATGGACTAAATCATGCTGATATTAGGACTTGAATTTGGCATTTTTCAAAGAAATGGTATATTAAACACTTAAAATTACTTGGTCATTTGGTTATGACAGAGCAAGAGGTTCTTTTGAAAAGGCTATATATGACTAAAATAAGCACAAGAAGATGATGCTTAAGCTGTTTAAACAGCTTAAGCTGTTTAACACAATGTGGCTTATAGATTTTTGACAGTTTGATCAAAGGATCTTAAAAAACTAATTTTTTTACTAAAAAGTTTGATTAAGCTAATCTAAATAAGCCCACACACTCAGCCAAAGTTGGCTGAGTGAGTATGACCTATTGCAACACCCATTTGACCCATTTTGGGGTCTAAACCAAACACCCCCTTAATTTATAAATTCGGCTTCTTTTTAGCTTTTTAAAAGAAATAAAGGGGTAAAACAAGTTTATAAGCTGAGCTTAACAACTTTTACACGTTTTTATATAAGTTTAAACAGATTTAAAGGCTTAAATAAGACTTTGCACTTTTGACAATAGCAATTTCACAAAAAACTCTTAACTTGTATTAAAGCTGGAAATATTACAACATAAACTTAAAATAAACTGAGTACAACACTTTTAAAGCAAACTTAATTAACTTTTACACTAAGAAAAGTAAAAAACAGGGGTCTCCTACTTCGGCTTGGTCTTCTTTTCTTTTATAGAAGTCCAAACTCTTCTCTTGGTCTTGGGTTGTGTTTGCTGTGAGAGAAAAGAATGGGGAAGAGGCAACTTTGGCCCTCCATCTTTCTTTCTATTTTCATTTCTTATAAGCCGAAAAAAACAGTTATAAAAGAGTTTGGAAAGTGACAGATATGGTCCCTGTGGTTTTTATAACAAAAGAATAAAGAAAGGTTTGGGAAATTGCAAATTAGGTCCCTGCGCTTTATAAAGGAAAGTTTAAGTAAATTGCAAAACCAGCCCTTGTGTTTGGTTTTTCTATTTTTCCTTTTAAAATAACATCAACCTCTCTGGCAAAGTTTGCCCTTTTCTTTATTTTTTTCATTTTTAATTATAGAAACAAGTATAAACATTTACAATTTGGCCCGTGAGTTTATAAAAAAAAGGTGTTTTTGGGCATGGTTTTGAGATGGGCTTTTTCCAGGCCCACTAAGTAGTGATAGGGTTTTGTGTGTACAATGGCTGAGATTGGCTGTAACTGGCTAAGATTGGGCCTTCAAAGTCTTCACAGTCTTTGTCAAATGCACACAAAGGGCTGCTGAAATTGATTAGGGCACATTTGGTCTTCCAGTCTTCACAATTATACTATGGGCTTTCCCCGCCATCAATGGGTTAAGATTGCATCTAATAGTAGTCTTCAGTCCGCTCCGGTTGACTGCTGTTCATTAGTATTGACTCTGACTTTGGCATTTTTGGACTTTGGCCTTGATTTTGCACAGTCTTTTCCATTCCATGATCAGTTTTGTCATTTTGGCTTGGTTTTCTGTCTTTTTGATGATATCCACTTCCTGCACAATACAAATGCAAAACAAACATATATTTGGCAGTTTTTGTCTGTTTTTGGCCATTTAAGCTCATTTTTGAAGGTAAAAGATATGTGTAATTAAGCACTTATCAGAAGGCGATTTAATAATTCCTTTGGAAGGCAATTTAACAATAGTCCTTTGGAAGGCGATTTAACAACTCCTTTGGAAGGGGATTTAACAAGTCCTTTGGAAGGCGATTTAAAAATAGTCCTTTGGAAGGCGATTTAACAATTCCTTTGGAAGGCGATTTAACAATAATTAATTATTGTTTTACGGTTTCTTCTTGATTTAGTAAAATCCCAAGAAAGTTTCATTTCTTTTCTCGATTTAATCATAGAATTGTAAAATCCCATGAAATTTGAACTCCATAATCATAATCACAAATCACTAAAATGATCCTTGTTTATCATTTCACATCACTTTTGCAATGCCGACTCAACAAGACATTTATGTTGCTGGTTCTGAAAACCGCCCTCTTATGCTTAACAAAGAGAACTATGTTCCATGGTCTTCTCGTCTTCTTCGTTATGCTAAGAGTAGACCAAATGGAAAGTTAATCTATAATTCCATTATAAATGGTCCTTATGTTAGATAAATGATTCCTGAACCAGGTGATCAAAACCGTAAAGCTCCTGTGAATGAAACCTTTCATGAGCAGACAGATGATGAGCTTACTAAAAAGGAACTTAAACAGGTTGAAGCCGATGATCAAGCCATTCAGACTATTCTTCTTGGTCTACCTGAAGACATCTATGCTGCTGTTGATAGTTGTGAAACTGCTCAAGAAATCTGGTTACGTGTTCAACAAATGATGAAAGGTTCTGATATTGGATATCAGGAGAAAAAGGCTAAGTTGTTTAATGAATGGGAAAGGTTTACTTCTACCGGTGGGGAATCGATTGAGTCTTACTATCATCGTTTCTCAAAGTTGATGAATGATTTCTAGAGAAGCAAACATTTTCCAGAAAAGATCGCCATAAATCTCAAGTTCTTAAAAAACTTACAACCAAAATGAAGTCGACATGTTACCATTTTTCATCAAACAAAGGACTTGCACATAGCAGATTACACTAAGTTATATGATTTCTTAAAATACAATCAAAAGGAGGTAGATGATTTAAGAGCTGAACGACTTGCAAAAACACATGATCCTTTGGCACTCATGGAAAATTCCAACAATCCTTTCAATTATCCAGTGTTTCACCAAGATCAACCATTATCAAGTACCTACATGCAACAACCACTTCCCAACAACAACAACTATAACCCACAACCATCATTCAACCAGAACTACATGCAACAACTAATGCCAAATCCTGAAGACATAACAGATCCCACAACTGCAATGAACATGGCACTTGTTTTAATGGCTAAGGCATTCAAACTAAACTACTCAACACCAACCAACAATACCCAGAGAATTTCATCAAACCCACGCAACAGGCAGATTGCTCAACCGGGTATGAATATAGGGCAAGATAGATAAATGCAGATGGTTGGAGGCAATAGTGGGAATCAGTTTAGACAGTATGCTGTGCAGAATGTTGGGAATCAGAATGGGTATAATGCAGTACAGAATGTCAGGAATCAGGTTGTTTAGAATGCAGTTCAGAATCTAGGCGTTCAAAATGTTAGAAATCAGAATGGGCTTATTGTTGTTCTGGGGATTGCTAATCAAAATCCGAATAGGAATGGTAATGTTGTAGCAGCACGGGCTAAGGGTAATGCGATTGGGAATAATGGTAATCAGATAAGGTGTTACAACTGCAGAGGATTGGGTCATCTTGCTAGGAACTGCATAGTCAGAACACTGAGAAGGGATGCTGCTTATCTTCAAATTCAGCTACTGATTGCTCAAAAGGAAGAAGTAGGGATCCAACTGATATCTTAACAGAATCTAATAAACTGGTTTTATTAAGTACAAAACAATATTTTGTATAGATTTAGGGTTAATCACAAAATGAAAAATGTTGTCCCAACTCTACCAACGGATCCACCAAATACATGAACGGATCCAGCATATGGTGGATCCGTGAGTCGCACGGACCAGCTGTTTGGGACAGATTTGAATTTCAAATTGTTGCCTATAAATAGCAACCTTAAGTTTTCCATTTTAGATAACTCTTGACAAATATTTTTACACACATCTTTTATCTTTTATATTCTTTGATCACTATACTTGTTATATAATCCATTACAAGTGATCAACTCATTCCACTCTTTAGTGAAGAACACTTACGAAGACGTCAAGCTTCAAGTGTTAATAGTTTAGTTGTGTCATCACGATTGTGATAATCATTCATCTTGTATATCTTGTGTTGTGTGTTGTGTATATCATATGTGTATGATAGGTTAGTATTTAGGCCATAAAATACATAGTGTGTTAGATTGGTTCTATCTCAAAGTAGAACTCGGTATTTAGCTTAGTACCGGAAAAAGTGTAAGCGACGTGTACGGTTTTCTCCGCCTAAAGGGAGCTTGTTGACATAGTGAAGATAACTCTCAAGTTGGGTACTTGGGGAGTGGAGTAGGGCGAAGAGGAGCTTCGTAGCTGAACCACTATAAATCATTGTGTCATCGGTTTGATCTTTCTTATCTTTACTTGTTCATACTTCGTAGATTACTTATTTACTTATTGCATCGCTATCATATATACTTGTGTATATCTCTTGAGTTCACATAAGTCGACAATCTAAGTTTTATTTTAAAACGGTAAAAACTATTCAACCCCCCTTCTAGTTTCTATAATTGGTATCAGGAGCCAAGGTCACCCAAGATCTTTAACGTATATTGTACATTAAAGCTTGAATCGATCTATGGATTCGGATAAATATCTAGAAGGGCAATCTATGCAAAGACCACCACTTTTTGAAAGTGATCATTTTATATATTGGAAAAATAGATTTGAAACTTATGTGAAAGCAAAAGATTTAGATCTTTGGCATATTATCTTGAATGGTGATTTTCCACCGCTTGCCAAAAATGAAGTTACCCAAATTTTAGAGGTTGTTCCTTTTGAAGAACAATCCAATGATCTTAAAAAGAAAATTGCTAAAAATAATGAAGCTAAAATGGTTCTTTATAATGCTTTACCTAAAAAGGATTACGAAAGAATTTTTATGTGTAAAACGGCTAAAGATATTTGGCAATCATTGTTAATCACACATCAAGGTAATAGCCAAGTAAAGGATAATAAAATTGATCTTCTTGTTCAACAATATGCACAATTTACTATCCTTAAAGAAGAATCTATTAATAGCGGTTTTGCTAGATTTAACACTATTATCTCTAGTCTTAAAGCTCTTGATGAAGGTTTCTCTAGCAAGAACTATGTTAGGAAGTTTCTTATGGCTTTACATCCTAAATGGAGAGCAAAGGTCATGACGATTGAAGAATTGAAAGATTTGTCATCACTAGCTCTAGGCGAGCTTATCGACAATCTAAAAGTACATGAAGTAGTCATGGAAAAGGATTCCGAAATTTATAAAGGCAAAAAGGAAAGAGTTAATTCCATTGCCTTGAAAGCTAATAAATGTTTTATTTATCACATTAATTGGTTTTAAAGGATTGTTATGTGTGTCTTAAACCTATGACTCTCACCAACTTTATGTTGACGTTTAAGCATCATTTTCAGGTGAGCACCATGGGAATAAGATAGAGAGAAGTGGCTAGAAAGAGACCATAGGATGTTATGGAGTTTATTGCTTTTTTTTCTTGAATTTTGCATTGTTTGGATTATGGATAATTGTTGCATGTCTTTATGTTGGCGAGAACTTTCGTTTCATCAATAAAGCCGCCTTTTGGATGTGGATTAGTTTTATGGGTATTGTTATGACATTTTGTGTCTATACTTTGCTAATTTATTGCATGTAGAATTCTCTTTATAGACGCCATTGTGTTGTGATGATATCCATGATGTTACGCCTCGCGTTTCTGCCTTGGCTGGGTGTGACAGCAAGTGTTTTGTTTTAAATACTAAAGACTATCTAACCAAGTTTGACCCAAAGTCATACGAATGTGTTTTTTTAGGATATTCTCAAAATAGTAAAGCCTATATAATATTAAATAAACATAGAACGAAAGTTGAAGAATCACTTAATGTGACATTCGATGAAAGTCCTCCTCCTACCAAATTATCACCATTGGTTGATGATGATGTTGGTGAAGAAGAAGCTATTAGAAATAATACTAAAGTAGTAAATAATAATAATGAAGAAGATGAGTGGACAGAAGTTGACAAAGTCATTAACATTAAAGAGTCCAAGAATCATTCATTAGATCAAGTCATAGGAAATCTTAATCAAAGAACCCTAAGATCTCAAGCCCAAAATCATAGTAATTTCTTTTGTTTTATATCTACCATAGAACCTAAAAATGTCAATGAGGCATTAAAAGATGAAAGTTGGGTTGTAGCTATGCAATAAGAACTAAATCAATTTGTAGCTAATGATGTTTGGGATTTAGTCCCTTTATCCATGAGTCAATCCGTCATAGGAACAAAATGGGTCTTTATAAATAAATTAGATGAAAATGGTATAGTGTCTAGAAATAAGGCTAGGTTAGTGACACAAGGATATAATCAACAAGAAGGTATAGATTATGATGAAACATATGCTCTGGTAGCTAGGTTAGAGTCAATTAGAATACTTCTTGCTATTACTTGTGCAAACAATTTTAAACTATACCAAATGGATGTAAAAAGTGCTTTTCTAAATGGTTTTATAAACGAAGAGGTTTACATTGCTTAACCTTCGGGGTTCATTGATTTTCAAAAACCAAACTATGTTTATAAACTTAAAAAGGCTTTGTATGGTCTTAAGAAAGCTGCTAAGGCTTGGTATGATAAACTAAAAGAATTTTTGATAAAACAAGGAGTAATTTCAATGAATGGTCAGATCAGATCCTTTTTACTAAGAAATAAAAGTCACATCTTATCCATTCTCATGAGTCACTACTATATGTCGACGACATTATATTTGGTTTCACGTGTCAAAACTTGTGTGAATTGATTTGTGCAAAAATCATGCACGAGCGAGTGTTTGAGATGAGTATGATGGGGATTTTGAACTTTCATCCTTAAGTCTTCAAATAAAACAAATGGAAGACGGAATATTTTTCAATCAATCCAAGTACATCAAGGAGATGTTAAAGAAGTTCGGGTTGGAAGATTCCAAACCAACCAAGACGCCGATGTCAACGAAGATCAAGCTCACTAAGGACGATGAAGCCGACTCCGTGGATAGCTCTAAATATCGAGGTATGATTGGTAGTTTACTTTATTTAACCGCAAGTAGGCCCGATATTATGTTTAGTGTTTGCTTATGTGCTCATTTCCAAGAAAATCCTAAGACTACCCACTTAGAAGCCGTTAAGTGTATATTTAGGTATGTTAGAGGAACTACACACTTAGGATTATGGTATCCAAAAGGAATCGGAATAGAAACTATAGTTTATGCCGACTCCGACCACGCTGGCGATTACATTGATCATAAAAGTACTAGCGGTGTTTGTACGTTCATGGGATGTTGTTTGACATCTTGGTTCGCTAAGAAACAAACGGCCCTTGCTATCTCCACAACCGAAGCCGAATACGTCTCCGCCGGGAAGACATGTCAACAAGCACTATAGATGAAACAAGCTCTCATCGACTATGACATACGCCTCGACGAAGTTTCGATTATATGCGACAATAAAGGCGCCATTGACTTAAGTAAAAACCCCGTACAATACTTTAGAACTAAACATATAGAAATCCGTCACCACTTTCTACGCGATAACGTCCAAAAGGGCAACATTTCTATCGAGAAAGTTGCATCCGAGGATAATATAGCCGATATATTTACTAAGCC
Source organism: Tanacetum coccineum (assembly GCA_026074375.1). NCBI lineage: Eukaryota > Viridiplantae > Streptophyta > Magnoliopsida > Asterales > Asteraceae > Tanacetum > Tanacetum coccineum. The sequence goes on along the minus strand of BQNB010000656.1, from coordinate 86,627 downwards.
TTTAAAACGTAAAGTATTTAATTATTTAAGATTAGGATTAGGAATGATGGAACTTATCATGGATAGTGATTCTCCATCATCTTAAAAATAATCGTAAACAAAAATTTAATGAAGTAATTAATGATTATTCAAAAGATGTTAATTCTCATTACAAGTTTCAATTACAAAACTTTCGATCATGAACATAATCGAGATTATAATTTTACGAGATAAAGTAAATATCAATAAAATAACCATAGATATTTTCAACATCTACATGTATGGTCAATATAAGAAATTACGAAATCGATTGAAAAAGACGAAAAGAACAATCACCAAATTGCAATTCACATTTGTGTTGATGATGTTTTGTTGAGTCTAAATGTTCATAAATGATTGTGTAATTAGAAATGGTCAAACTTATGCTAAAAATTAACACACTCCTAGTAGGATTGACTACGTTGAAATTCCATCAGGAAATTCACGACAAGTTGCACGGTTCACTCAAAACTTGGACGTCGACTCCGAAAATTATATCATATACTCCTAATAGTAAATATAACATACTTTAATTGCCAAAAACACAACACCTTATCTCAACTTGCTCAAAAACTAACTCTGTCTATATTTTTGGACACCTGCGGATCACGGATCTACTATTAGGGAGATCCATCCTCGTTTTGGTAGATCCGTAAGTCTCAGAACGCAGGTAAATACCAGTTTTTAAACAAATTGGGACCATAAATACTATTATCCAAACACACCCACGAACCAAAACACTCAAACCCTCCATACTAAATCATAATTATAAGCAATTGGAGCAATTAATCGCAAAGAGTATCAACAAATCATCAATCTAAGACTACTATTGTAAGTGATTTCATCTTATTTTCTCTTTAATTTTGTGTCTAGGGTTTTGATTTTACACAAATCAAATAATTTGGGGATTTTAACTTTTCAAGCAATTTTTGTACAATTAGAACTAAGATATAGTAATTGTTAATACAAATAATGTCTAAAACGTTATTTATATTTTTCGACCTCTCAACGTTTTGATAATAACAAAATGTAAAAATGTTTACGATAAAATTAAACGTTTCCAAATTATTAATCGTAAAATTCCATTTCTAAGATTAGTAACCACTTAAGGTATTAACAAACAAATCATTAGCATGATTAGTGATCAAGAAAATATTTTTCTCTTATCCATCACATTTTTACAAAAGAATTTCACAAAATTAATTATACAAAATATTTTCTGATTAAAAGAAAAGTTTTATTAAAAACTTAAAATTTGAAATTCAAATTTCTCCCCTAAAATGGAAAGATCCATACCAGATACAACCTTCCTCACAAAAAGACAAAAAAGGGAGCGTAGTCTACTGGGCAGCCCCCTTATAGGCCTGACGGCCCCCTTATATATCTGGGACCGTCGGGACCACCCTAGTGACCGTTGGATTTTTCCTGCCTATAAATACTGCTTCATTCCTTGTAGAAAATCACACCTCTTTGCATGAAATTTTCAGATAACTTTCTCTCTCTAAAAATCTTCTTTCTCTCTCTAAATCTCTTGATCACTAACATTCTTAGATCTTGTTTCAAGTGATCTAATCTTTTCTTCTCGTCTCTTCTTTCTCATTCAAGTGCAAGAGAAGAACATTCGTATTCGCCAAGAATCGAATTGTTATTTAGTGATCTCTCCTCTCTTCTTCTAAGTACCAAATCTCTATTGTAATTATCTTGTGTAATTATGTGATTCAGATATTGTGTAAATCCGATGGTGTAGATCTAGTGATTGTGCAGTGATTGTGAAGTGATAGATTGGTTTTAGCTAAGATTAGGACTCGACATTTAGCTTAGTGTCGGAAAATAACGTAAGCGACGTGTAAACGGTTTTCTCCGCCTGAAGGGAGCTTGTTGACATAGTGAAATCTCGAGTAGGATACTCGAGGAGTGGAGTAGGGTGAAGAAGAGCTTCGTAGCCGAACCACTATAAATCTTGGTGTCTTGGTTTGATTGTTCCTTCTCTCATCTCTTTATATTGTTGTGATTGTTATTTACTATTAGTCTAGATATTTACTTTGTTGATTCATATTGTTGGTTGGTTAAACATACTACTCGAATCTAAGTATTTTGAAAGCAAACTTTTAAAACGAAAATGAACCTGTAAACTATTCAACCCCCCTTCTAGTTTCCACAATTGGTATCAGGAGCCAAGGTCACTCAAGATTTTTAAAATATACTGTATTTTAAAGCTTGGATCGATCTATGGATTCCGACAAATATCTAGAAGGGCAATCTATGCAAAGACCACCACTTTTTGAAAGTGATAGTTTTATTTATTGGAAAAATAGATTCGAGACATATGTTAAATCAAAAGATCTAGATCTTTGGCATGTTATTACCAACGGTGATTTTCAACCTATTGAACAAAATCCGGAAACCAAATTAGATGAGGTTATCCCTTTTGAAAAACAAAGTGATGATCTTAAAAAGAGACTTGCGAAAAATAACGAAGCTAAAATGGTTATTTATAATGCTTTGCCTAGAAAAGAATATGAAAGAATTTTCATGTGTAATACGGCAAAAGAAATTTGGAAAACATTGTTAATCACCCACCAAGGTAATAGTCAAGTCAAAGATAATAAGATCGACCTTTTGGTTCAACAATATGAACAATTCGTCATTTCCGAAGACGAATCTATAGATAGTGCTTTTGCTAGATTTAATACTATTATTACTAGTCTAAAAGCTCTTGATGAAGGTTATTCTAGCAAGAACTATGTTAGGAAGTTTCTTAGGGCTCTACATCCTAAATGGAGAGCAAAGGTCACGGCGATTGAAGAGTCGAAAGACTTAACGTCACTATCTCTTGATGAACTTATCGGGAACCTCAAAGTTCACGAAATGATCATTAAGAAAGATTCTGAAATAGTCAAAGCAAAAGTTGAAAGGAAATCTCTTGCTTTAAAGGCTAGAAAAGAATCTAGTGATGAAGAGTGTTCGACTTCCGGAAGTGAAGACGAAGAGTACGCCATGGCGGTAAGAGACTTCAAGAAGTTCTTCAAAAGAAGAGGAAGATTCGTGAGACAACCTCGGAACGACAAAAAGACGTTCCAAAGAAGCCGAGATGACAAAAACGGTAAAAGTGATAGAAAATGCTTTAGATGCGGCGACCCGAATCATCTTATTGGAGAATGTCCAAAGCCACCGAAAGATAAGAACCAAAAAGCTTTTGTCGGAGGTTCTTGGAGTGATAGCGGTGAAGAAGATGACGAGAAGGTCAAAAACGAAACGTGTCTCGTAGCTCAAGCATCAAGTGAGGTATGTTCCGAATCCTCTTACTTTAGTGATGAAAACTCGTCAATAGATGATTTAGTATTAGATATACTGTGCAAAATGAGTTTAAAGATAATCACTAAAAACAAAAGATTAAAAGCCGCTAGAACTAGTTTAGAAAAGGAAATTAGTATTCTAAAAGAAAAGGTGTCTACACTCGAGAAAAACAAGGAAGTTGATCTCGAATGTGTAAAATGTCATATGCTTAAAATTGAAAATGAAAAGCTTAAAGAGGAAGCTCTTAAACTAACCAAGTTTGAAAAGAGCACACATTGTTTAAATGAAATGCTAAATGATCAAAAACCCTCCGGAGAAAAGTTAGGTTTGGGGTTTAATTCATTTGAAGCATCATCTAGTAGAACTAAAGAAATAAAATTTGTGAAAGCCCAGAAAAAGGCGTCCTCTGATGGAGGTCCCATAAATATGGGCAGCCCCCTTAATGTGTAGGCGGCCCCCAAAGCAAATATGGGATCGCCACCAGGAACTACGCCTGGATCTGAGAAAAATGTGTCTTTTCAAAAATCTATTTTGGGTCCTAGACCAAAACACATAATAGTAAACAATGTAAAAGTTCCAGTTGCTAGTGATAATGAAGTTAAACAATTTTATAAGTCATTATCAAAACCCGGAGTTGGATTTTCAAAACCTAATTTTAGATCAAAAACTCCACCACCTAGAAGAGTCACAAATAATTATTATCATCCTAAAACACCGCAACCATAAAGAAACGTTGGTCGACAAAATCAACCTCGTGGCTTTCCCATAACTTGGAACAACTTCCCACGTCAAAGTTACATGCCATGGGAAATGTGTCTTCCATTTTCACATCCTAACCAATTGCATCAAATGCAAGGGATGTTTAGCACTAACAACTTTGGACCCATAAGATATTGGGGACCAAATGTTTAAGGTGTTGCCTTATATAAATAGATATGTCTTAGAGTCGACTTAGAACCCAATGAGTGGATAAAGGATATCGGATGCTCCAAACACATGACGGGTAACCGAAAGCTCTTCTCAAGCTACAAGGCATACAATGGAGGTAATGTAATTTTTGGTAGTAATCTTCGCGGTAACATCATTGGCAAAGGTATGATTTCGAATGACTCTCTCAAAATAGATAATGTAGAACATGTAGATAAATTAATATTTAACTTGTTAAGTATAGGACAAATATGTGATAATAAGTGTAGAGCAACTTTCTTTGAACATGATAGTGAAATCACTAAGGATGGTAAGGTCATAGGTAGAGGTATTAGGAAAAAAGGCTTACATGTGATGAAATTAGGAAATAAGCCCAAAGACCAAATTTGTCTAGCAACGATTGATGAAAATTCCACGTTGTGGCATAGGAGATTAGGTCACGCAAATATGCGTCTCATTCAATCATTAGCTTCTAAGGAATTAGTTAGAAACTTACCTAAGCTTAAGTTTGATCAACACATCTGTGATGCTTGCAAAATTGGAAAGCAAGCTCACGCTAGTCATAAAGCTAAGAATAGAGTCTCAATGACTAGATACTTAGAACTCCTTCATATGGATCTCTTCGGTCCATCCGCCATACGGAGTTACAAAGGAAACTGATACACCTTAGTCATAGTAGATGACTACTCTAAGTATTCTTGGACTAGATTCCTTAAGGACAAAACCGAAGCTTTCGATCAATTCGAAATATTTTGTAAGAAAATTCAAAACCAATTAGGATGTACAATAGTGTCAATAAGAACCGACCACGGTAGAGAATTTGACAATGAAGTGCAATTTGGAGAGTTTTGGAATGCCAATGGTATTACTCATAACTTCTCGGCTCTACGCACTCCTCAATCAAATAACGTAGTTGAAAGGAAAAATAGGAACCTTTAGGAAATGAGTAGAATGATGTTGACTGAGCAATCTGTTGGGAATTACAGATTTGATGATTACAAAACCCACAAGCAGAAATGAAGAAAGAAGAAACAATGAGGACCTAATATGTAATAGTTAGTTAGCTTTATTCTTAAGCTAGGGTTTCTTGTAACCTCCCTCTATTATATAAAGAGGGTAGGCGTCTAGGTTACAGGTATCCACATCATAGCAGACTTCTCCAATGAGAGTCTAGACGCTTAGAAAGCGTGTTTAGTAGTTAGCTAGTTAGTTTCTTTATCATGTTTGAATAAAGAAAACCTTATTAGTAATGTTGATTGTGTTCTTATTTTATATTCCGCTGTGCTTAACCAATCAATGTTATTCATACCCTAGTTGAGTCCAGATTCTTGGATTTTACAATTGGTATCAGAGCCTCGTGGCTCTTGATCTAGGGTTGATAAGGTTTTCATGTAAAATTATTTTTCTGTTATTTTTAATAAAAAGGCGTATTGGGCAATTAGGGTTTTTATGCAAACCCTAATTTGTTTAAAGGCAGCAGCAGTAATGACACATGAAGGCTTCTAAATTGATGATCTGATCTGTGACGTGATCATGATGGTATTTATGCTTCATTCTTGTTCAAAACGCAGGATCCATGAATTAGCGACAACTTTGCTACAGAAAAAGTAGGGGAGCATACACCAACGATGAGCATTGACAATGTTGTCTTTATTTTTTTACTTGGCATTCGTAACAAGTGACTTAGCATTCGTCAAGGACATGACTTGCAAGGACGCCTCTTTATCACTTTTTTGCTTCGATTAAAAAGGGAGGAGAGATGTAAAATCATCCACAAATACTTATTTATTAACTTTTAACTAAGCATTGAGTTAATATATCATGTGATCATCCAAAAAGAGAGAGATTGTATTACAAATATTCACGCAAAAAAAAACCAATATTTATTTTAAGATCTTCATGTTTTGATTAATAACAAAGATTAATGTCATAGTACGTAAAAGTTTATGTAAACAAGGTATTTAGTGGAAAGTTTACTTGACGACAACAAATCACTTAAAGTATGAATATAACATTATTAACATAGTTAATGATCAAAGAAAAATATTATCATTTGCATAAACCTTTTCTAATCCAATGATTTAAGTTAACACATGATTAATTATAAGCTAGTTATATTAATCATGTAAGCAAATAGGTTTAACCATAAGGGAAACAATTCTTTTAAATCTTTAAATCTAGAAGATTTTTCCTTTATATTGATAAGAAATATTTAGCTTCTAGAAGAAGAATCTAACAAAACAAGTTTGATTTAAGTACAAAATATTATTTTGTATAGATTTGGGGTTAATCACAAATTGACAGGTTGTCCCGGCTCCTCTTATGGATCCACCAAATACACGGGACGGATCCAGCTGATGGTGGATCCGTGGACAACACTTGTATTTCAAAGTGTTGCCTATAAATAGCAACCTTAAGTCTTAATTTTAGACAACTCTTGACAAATATTTTTTACACATATCTTTTATATTTTTATATTCTTTGATCCCATTATATTGTTTTCATAATCCATTACAAGTGGATCAAACTCATTCCTCTCTTTAGTGAAGAACACTATACGATATACATCAAGCTTCAAGTGTTTTAGTTTTAGTTCGTGTAATCAATTTTTGATAATTTTTTTCATCTTGTATATTTGTGTTGTGTTTTGTGTTCATCACATGTGTATGATTGTTGTATTTTGGCCCTCAAAATACACTACGTGAGTTAGATTGGTTCTATCTCATAGTAGAACTCGGTATTTAGCTATATGTACCAGAAAAAGTATAAGCGATGTGTACGATTTTCTCCGCATAAAGGGAGCTTGTTGACGTAGTGAAGAAAACTCTCATTTTGGGTACTTTGGGAGTGGAGTATGGCGAAAAAGAGCTTCATAGCCAAACCACTATAAATCATTGTATCATCGGTTTGATCTTTCTTATCTTTTCTTGTTCATATTTCGTAGATTACTTATTTACTTATTGCATCGCTATCATATACACTTGTGTATATCTCTTGAATTACATAAGCGACATTAGTTTTATTTTAAAACGGTAAAACCTATTCAAATCCTCCCCCCCTCCCCTTCTAGTTTCCACAAAAATACATCACTGTTGGGCAAAAATATTTGCTAACCTAGTTTCCACAGTAATATATAACTATTATGATACTTAGAATGCATAATTGAAGTGATTCGCCAAAATCAATTTTAGCCAAAAACCCCCAAGTTATGATTTTTAAATAAAACCTCACTTCTAGGAATTTTTCAAAACAAGTGTTGTTTAACTACATTGTTAATACAACGCAAAAAAAATTTCCTCATGCATTAAGGCTCATGAATGTATCTACGGAGTGCTTAATTCATAAGCATTTTTCGTTCCATTCATCTAGAGAAATATCAAACATAGGTTGTGCACTAAAGTTTGCTTATTACTATCATTATCGCTATTTTTCTTTTGTTTGAGTCAAGCAAACCGCACATCTACATTACGTCCATATAGACACACACTTAGAAATAGCATTATATTTTATTTATAATATTTTCTCATTAAAATCACTATAAATCACGTAGGTACCAAAATACCAAGCGAATACCAACAAAATTACAAGAAAACCCGTGCTTATGCTCCAAAAATTTACAATGATCCCAACATGTCCAATGAACTTAGGGATATCTATAGGAATTTAGAGAGTAGGTATGTTCATGAAAGGAGAACCATTAACCCATCCTTCTATAATAACCTTAGTGATGACTCAGCGGCTAAGTTTACCGCTATAGGCTTTGATTGCTTGCTTTCTCTAGATGAGCAAATTTGTCGCAGATTTATCTTTGAGTTTTACAAAACCCTTCATTTAGATAGAGACCCAAACAACCATCTCTCAATTCAACTCATTGTCAACAATCATCGTTTCAACATCTCTCTTGCTCAATTTTCCGAGCTTACCTCTCTTCTTAATTAAGGCATTTGTATTTACTCCGATGCATGGGGTCTTGATGAACTTGAGAAAACCCTTGAGAAAATTGAACCTTACAACTCACATCTTCCGGCTATTGATGATATCTGAAACCTAATCCATCGAAGAACCGTTCATGAAAAGGTAGGCAAATAGGAAAAAACCATTCACAAGTTGTCAAACCAAATTGAAACCAATGAGCTCTTCAATCACCTTAGACCTTGTGAACTAGTCATTAAGGATAAAATGTCTATTCCGCTATAGGAAATAGAGACCACACTCAAGCAGTTATTGCCTTGATGTTGTATTGCCTAGAAAACGGACAACCCTTTAACCTTGCCTACTTCATCATTAGGAGGATGTACTTCTTTAGAGACCGAAAAGATAAAGTTCTACCTTATGGAATGATCTTAACTTGTCTCTTTAAGAACCTTAAAGCAAACATGGCAGAACACCCATTTGATGAACATTATAAGCTTGTCCCTAGGAAAATGTCCTCCCTTAAGGCAAAACAACCCAAAAAGCCTCTTCCCAAAAGAACTAGGAATGTAGGAAAGTCCAAACATCCCTAATTGACCACTTCATCCTCAACTGAATCGCCACCTTCAGATAATGGGGACTTGCCTAGTACTAAGCTTTCCTCTAGGTCTTATAGTAGGGCTCTTAAAGATGATCCAAACATGTCCAAGGCACAAAGGGAGACAAGATGGATGTTCAAAAATTTGGGTAGAGCATTGCACAACTTTACCAATGTTGTAGCACCACAAGGCATGAAATTCAAATGCTCTAAAACTGTGTCAACTATATGTTCTCATACATTCGACACCACCTCGGTTCTTTATCAAACCCAACTTACTTTCTGCATTAGCCGCATGGAAATCTCACCTCACCCCCTCAGATTATATGGGAAAATGATATTTATCCCAAGATTTAGGATTTTTAGTTATTTTATTTTCTTTTTTAGTTTAAGTTTCTTGTCTTATGGGCTTTAATGCCAAATTTTATGTTTTATCCCTTATAATGGATTTAACATTATTTCTTTTGTTGTGTTGATGATGGATGTCTATTGCTTAAATGTATATGTGTGCATATGTAGTTGTCATATATGTATTTGCTTGTCTACTAACTTTGTTTTGTAGCACGCATCGATAGCTCGATTCCTTGGTGCCCCAAGCAAGGGGGAGTATACACAAGGGGGAGCACTTTCAATTTAGTCTTTACTTTTTACTTTACATTCGTAACCAAGTCACTTAGCATTCGTCAAAATAAAAAATGCAAGGAAGGCCTCTACAACGCTTTTTGCTTCGACAAAAAGGGGAGAAGAAATGTTAACTCATCCACTAAATACTTATTTAGTAACTTTTAAATAAGCATGAGTTTATATTTTGTCATCATAAAAAAGGAGGAGATTGTTAATACAAATATTCGCGCAAAAATAATATTTATATTTAATGATCTTCATGTTTTGATAATAACAAATATAATGTCATACTAAGTAAACAAGTTATTTAGTCAAAAGTTTACTTGACGACGACAAAACACTTAAGGTATGAATATGGCATTATTAAACATAGTTAATGATCAAAGAAAAATATTATCATTTGCATAAATCTTTCCTAATCAAATGATTTAAGTTAAGACATGATTAATTATAAGCTGGTTATATTAATCATGTAAGACAAAATAAGATTAACCATAAGTGGAAACAATCTTTCCAAATCTAGAAAATCTTACTATATGGGTGATAAGAAATATTTTGTTCTAGAAGAATCTAATAAACTAGTTTTATTAAGTACAAAACCATATTTTGTATAGATTTGGGGTTAATCACAAAATGACAAATGTTGTCTCAGCTCCACCAACGGATCTACCAAATACACGGACGGATCCAGCATATGGTGGATTCGTGAGTCGCATGGACCAGCTGTCTGGGACAGATTTGAATTTCAAATTGTTGCCTATAAATAGCAACCTTAAGTCTTCATTTTAGATAACTCTTGACAAATATTTTTACACACATCTTTTATCTTTTATATTCTTTGATCATTATACTTGTTACATAATCCATTACAAGTGATCAACTCATTCCACTCTTTAGTGAAGAACACTTACGAAGACGTCAAACTTCAAGTGTTAATAGTTTAGTTGTGTCATCATAATTGTGATAATCATTCATCTTGTATATCTTGTGTTGTGTGTTGTGTTTATACAAATATTCGCGTAAAAACGATATTTATATTTAATGATCTTCATGTTTTGATAATAACAAATATAATGTCATACTACGTAAAAGCTCACGTAAACAAGTTATTTAGTAGAAAGTTTACTTGACGACGACTAATCACTTAAGGTATGAATATGGCATTATTAAACATAGTTAAGGATCAAAGAAAAATATTATCATTTGCATAAATATTTTCTAATCAAATGATTTAACTTAACACATGATTAATTACAAGCTAGTTATATTAATCATATAAGACAAAATAAGATTAACCATAAGTGGAAACAATCTTTCCAAATCTTCCAAAATCTAGAAAATCTTTCCTTATTCATGTTAAGAAATATTTTCTTCTAGAAGAATCTATTAAACTAGTTTTAATAAGTACAAAACAATATTTTGTATAGATTTGAGGTTAATCACTAAATGACAATTTTTGTCCCAGCTCCTCCCACGGATCCACCAAATGCACTGCACGGATCCAGGGGATGGTGGATCCGTGGGTCGCACGTCTTGTTCCCTTGGGACAAGATTTGAAATTCAAATTGTTGCTATAAATACCAACCTCACTCCTTCATTTCAAACAACTCTTGACAAATATTTTTCTTATACATATTTTATCTTTTGCATATTCTTTGATCATTATACTTGTTACATAATCCATTACAAGTGATCAACTCATTCCACTCTTTAGTGAAGAACACTCAAGAAGACGTCAAGCTTCAAGTGTTATTAGTTTAGTTGTGTCATCACGTTTGTGATAATCATTCATCTTGTATATCTTGTGTTGTGTGTTGTGTGTATCATATGTGTATGATAGGTTAGTATTTAGGCCTCAAAATACATAGTGTGTTAGATTGGTTCTATCTCGAAGTAGAACTCGGTATTTAGCTTAGTACCGGAAAAAGTGTAAGCGACGTGTACGGTTTTCTCCGCCTAAAGGGAGCTTGTTGACATAGTGAAGATAACTCTCAAGTTGGGTACTTGGGGAGTGGAGTAGGGCGAAGAGGTGCTTCGTAGCCGAACCACTATAAATCATTGTGTCATCGGTTTGATCTTTCTTATCTTTACTTGCTTATATTTTGTTGTTAGTTTATTTATTTATTGCATCGCTATCATATACACTTGTGTATATCTCTTGAATTCACATAAGTCGACAATCTAAGTTTTAATTTTAAAACGGTAAAAACTATTCAACCCCCCTTCTAGTTTCCACAATTGGTATCAGGAGCCAAGGTCACCCAAGATCTTTAACGTATATTGTACATTAAAGCTTGAATCGATCTATGGATTCGGATAAATATCTAGAAGGGCAATCTATGCAAAGACCACCTCTTTTTGAAAGTGATCATTTTATTTATTGGAAAAATAGATTTGAAACTTATGTGAAAGCAAAAGATTTAGATCTTTGGCATATTATCTTGAATGGTGATTTTCCACCGGTTGCCAAAAATGAAGTAACCCAAGTTTTAGAGGTTGTTCCTTTTGAAGAACAATCCGATGATCTTAAAAAGAAACTTGCTAAAAATAATGAAGCTAAAATGGTTCTTTACAATGCTTTACCTAAAAAGGAATACGAAAGAATTTTTATGTGTAAAACGGCTAAAGATATTTGGCAATCGTTGTTAATCACACATCAAGGTAATAGCCAAGTAAAGGATAATAAAATTGATCTTCTTGTTCAACAATATGAACAATTTACTATCCTTGAAGAAGAATCTATTGATAGCGGTTTTGCTAGATTTAACACTATTATTACTAGTCTTAAAGCTCTTGATGAAGGTTTCTCTAGCAAGAACTATGTTAGGAAGTTTCTTAGGGCTCTACATCCTAAATGGAGAGCAAAGGTCACGGCGATTGAAGAATCGAAAGATTTGTCATCACTAGCTCTAGACGAGCTTATCGGCAATCTAAAAGTACATGAAGTTGTCATGGAAAAGGATTCCGAAATTTATAAAGGCAAAAAGGAACGAATTAAGTCCATCACCTTGAAAGCTAAGAAAGAGTCTAGTGATGATGAAACTTCGACATCCAGAAGCGATGACGAAGAATATGCTATGGTCGTAAGGAACTTTAAAAAGTTCTTTAAAAGAAAAGGTAAATTTGTTAGGCAACCAAGAGAAGAAAAGAAATCATTCCGACAAATATATGAGAAGAAAGGAAAGAGTGACCGCAAATGTTTTAGATGTGGTGATCCAAATCATCTCATTGGCGATTGTCCAAAGCCATCTCGCAACAAAGATCAAAAGGCCTTTATTGGAGGATCTTGGAGCGATAGCGAGAATGACGCCGAAGACAAAACCAACGACGAAACTTGTCTCATGGCTCAATCGTCTAATGAGGTAACTCTTAACTCTTCTTACTATAGTGATAATGCATCTTCTCTTGATAATGATAATATGCAAATTGAATACGATAGCTTATGTGAAATTAGCTTAAAAATCATTAACAAGAATAAAATTTTGAAAACTAAAAGAGATCTTTTAGAAAAAGAAATTTTAGAATTAAACAAGAAAATTAAGAAACTTGAGAGAAGTAAAGAAATTGAAATTGCGTGTAAGTCATGTGATGAACTTAAATCGGAAAACGCCAAACTTAAAGAAACTCAAGTTAAATTTGTTAAATTGGATAAAAGTGCTAATACACTTAGAGAAATATTAGATAATCAAAAGTCATCTAGTTATAAAATAGGTCTAGGATTTGATAATAGTAAAGCATCAACTAGCGGAACTAAAATTATGAGTTTCATTAGATCGTCCGCTGAAAACGCGACGGACGGATCCACCATTATAGGGCACGGATCCACCATGCCTGGATCCGTGAGTCGCAACGATGACCAAAAAGGGACAGAACACGTTTTTGGTCCACTATTGTCCTCTAGATTGGATTTTGTTATTACTAGAAAGAAACTTATACATAATAGCATTGATGTGTCAAAGAAACCGTCTTTAAAAGCATCACTCAAAAGCGGTATAGGTTATGTCAAAACCGAGTCTAGATCGAAAACACCTCCACCTAGGAGAAACATTTCTTCTCAACCAAGATACAACACACCTCAATCTAGGAGAAACTATAGACAACCAATTCATCAAAACTTTTATCCTATGAATTGGAACAACCAACAAAATCAAGGCTTTGTACATATGGGAAATTGTATCCCATTTCAATATCCCGATCATTTGTAACAAATGCAATGGATGTACAATACTAACATTTTCGGACCTATGAGATATTGGGGACCAAACGCTTGAATTTGTTTTTGTTGAAATAGGTGTGCTTGAGAACATGCTTGGAATCGGGTGAGTGGATCAAAGATAGTGGTTGCTCCAAACATATGACCGGTAACAAGAGTTTATTCTCTACCTACAAAGCATACGATGGTAGTAACGTTGTCTTTGGAAGTAACTTGAAAGGAAAGATCATAGGCAAATGTACGATCTCTAATGACTCTCTCATCATATCTAATGTAGAACACGTAGATAACTTAGCCTTTAACTTATTTAGTATTGGTCAAATTTGCGACAATAAGTGTCAAGTATTATTCACGGAAGAAGGTAGTGAAATAATTAAAGATGGTTAAATCATAGGAAATGAAATTAGGAAAAATGGTCCATACGTAATGAAATTAGGAAATAAGTCTCAAGACAAATTATGTCTCGCCACGGTAGTGGATAATTCTACCTTATGGCACAGAAGACTTGGTCACGCTAATATGCGTTTAATTCAATCGTTGTCGTCTAAGGAACTAGTTAGAAACTTACCTAAGCTAAAATACGATAAACATTTTTATGATGCTTGTAAAATTAGGAAGCAAGCTCATGCAAGTCATAAAGTTAAAAATATGGTTTCCACTAAAAGATGTTTAGAACTATTACACATGGACTTGTTTGGTCCATCGGCAATTAAAAGTTATGGAGGTAATTCATACACCTTAGTTGTAGTAGATGATTACTTTAGGTATACATGGACTAGATTTCTAAAGACTAAAAATGAAGCTTTTGAGAAATTTGAAATATTAAGTAGGAAAATTCAAAACCAACTAGGCAGTTTTATAATAGCTATTAGAACGGATCATGGTCAGGAATTTGATAATAAAGTACAATTTGGAGCTTATTGCGATGCACAAGGCATTACTCATAACTTCTCGACTCCACGTACTTTACAATCAAATGGGGTAGTAAAAAGAAAGAATATGACCTTACAAGAGATGTCTAGGACCATGCTTAATGAACAATCAATTCCTCAAAAGTTTTGGTGTAATGCCATTGATACGTCAACTTATATATTAAATAGAATATTAATTCGACCAATACTAGGAAAAACCCCTTATGAAATATTTAGAGGTAGGAAACCCTCTTTAGAATATTTCAAAGTATTTGGAAGCAAGTGCTTCATTTTAAATACTAAAGACTATTTAACCAAGTTTGACCCAAAGTCATACGAATGTGTTTTTTTGGGTATTCTCAAAATAGTAAAGCTTATGCAGTATTAAATAAACACTCTATAGAAGTCGAAGAATCACTCAACGTGACATTCGATGAAAGTCCTCCTCCTACCAAATTACCACCATTGGTTGATGATGATATTGGTGAAGAAGAAGCTATAAAATAAATACCAAAGTAGTAAATAATATTAATGAAAAAGATGAGTCAATAGAAGTTGATGAAATTGTTAACATTAAGGAGTCCAAGAAACATCCACTAGATCAAGTCATAGAAAATCTTAATCAAAGAACATTAAGGTGTCAAGCCCAAAATCATAGTAATTTCTCTTGTTTTATATCTACTATAGAACCCAAAAACATTAATGAAGCTTTAAAAGATGAAAGTTGGATTGTAGCTATGCAAGAAGAACTAAATCAATTTGTAGTTAATGATGTTTGGGAATTAGTCCCTCTACCTATAAGTCAATCCGTCATTAGAACAAAATGGGTGTTTATTAATAAATTAGATGAAAACGGTATAGTATCTCGAAATAAGGCTAGATTAGTAGCACAAGGATATAATCAATAAGAAGGTATAGATTATGATGAAACATATGCTCCGGTAGCTAGATTAGAGCCGATTAGAATACTTCTTGCTATTGCTTGTGCAAATGATTTTAAACTATATCAAATGAATGTAAAAAGTGCTTTTTTAAACGGTTTATAAACGAAGAGGTTTATGTTGTTCAACCTCCGGGGTTTATTGATTTTCAAAAACCAAACTATGTTTATAAACTTAAAAAAGCTTTATATGGTCTTAAGCAAGCTCCTAAAGCTTGGTATGATAGACTAAAAGCATTTTTGATAAAACACGAATATTCAATAGGAATGGTTAATAACACACTCTTTACTAAGAGATCAAAATCACACCTTGTCATTGTTCAAATATATGTCGACGACATTATATTTGGTTCCACGAGTCAAAACTTGTGTGATGATTTTTCAAAAATCATACACGACGAGTTTGAGATGAGTATGATGGGCGAGTTGAACTTCTTCTTGGGTCTTCAAATCAAACAAATGGAAGACGGAATATTTTTCAATCAATCCAAGTACATCAAGGAGATGTTAAAGAAGTTCGGGTTGGAAGATTCCAAACCAACCAAGACGCCGATGTCAACGGAGATCAAGCTCACTAAAGACGATGAAGCCGACTCCGTGGATAGCTCTAAATATCGAGGTATGATTGGTAGTTTACTTTACTTAACTGCTAGTAGGCCCGATATTATGTTTAGTGTTTGCTTATGTGCTCGTTTCTAAGAAAATCCTAAGACTACCCATTTAGAAGCCGTTAAGCGTATATTTAGGTATATTAGAGGAACTAGTCACTTAGGATTATGGTATCCGAAAGGAACCGGAATAGAAACTATAGTTTATGCCGACTACGACCACGCCGACGATTACGTTGATCGCAAAAGCACTAGTGGCGTTTGTGCGTTCATGGGATGTTGTTTAACATCTTGGTTCGCTAAGAAACAAATGGCCCTTGCTATCTCTACGACCAAAGCCGAATACGTCTCCGCCGGTAAGGCATGTCAACAAACATTATAGATGAAACAAGCTCTCATCGACTACGGCATACTCCTCGATGACGTTCCCATTATGTGCGACAATAAAGGCGTTATCGACTTAAGCAAAAACCCCGTGAACTAAACATATAGAAATACATCATCACTTTCTACGCGATAATGTCCAAAAGGGCAATATCTCTATTGAGAAAGTTGCATCCGAAGATAATATAGCCGATATATTTACTAAGCCTTTAAAACGTGAAGTATTTAATTATTTAAGATTAGGATTAGGAATGATGGAACTTATCATGGTTAGTGATTCTTCATCATCTCAAAAATAATCATAAGCGGAAATTTAATGAAGTAATTAATCTTTATTCAAAAGATGCTAATTCTCATTGAAAGTTCCAATTACAAAACTTCCGATCGTGAACAAAATCAAGATTATAATTTTATTAGATTAAGAAGATATCAATAAAATGACCATATATATTTTTAAAATCTACATGTATGGTCAATACATGAAAATTACGAAATCGATTAAAAGGATGAAAAGCACAATTGATATTCGTCAAAAACCCCTCTTAATAATATATATATATATATATTAAATACATATACATAAGCAAAGTATCTTACAAATTATTCTTAGAAAAGAATAATAAGTAATCAACACGGATATATAATATATACCTAAAATACCAAATTAATTATAGTATAGAGAGAGTTCCGTTTGATATAAAAATTGCTTGAGGACAAATAATATTTTTATCTCCCGGATGTCGTATCTTGACGAAGTGTGAATTTGAAAACCTTGTTTCGGTTCGTGATCGTGTGCTTGAATAATCAATAATTTGGATTTTGGAAACTAAATCTAAAAACGCAAAGGAAAAACACATAAAGGCACGCTAAACAAGAAATTAAGGCAACTTAAAAATTCTAACGTCATTTAAAGTAATTAAAACTAAATAATAACTAAATAAGCTAACTTAATTAACTAAAAATGACAAATTTAAATTCTAAAAACTCAAATTGCAAATTTCTTAGACTAAATGACTTAAACTAATTTTTTAATGAAGCAAATAATTTTTAGAAATTTTAAACTATTTAAAACTATTTTTTAAACTAAATTATACTAAAATTTAAATTAAAAATATTAAAGTTAATCCTAAATTTTTTTTTAAATTACTAAAAATACTTAATACTGTTCCTAAGGTTTCTAAAGAAAAACGAATCAATAAGCTCAAGCCAATAAGCTGCTAAAAATCTAATACGCCTAATAAGCTAAAAATTAGAAATTTTAATAAAAGAAACCAAACCCACCCTTTTGATAGAAAAGTCCCAAGGGCAGGATGGTTAAGGCATTGGTGTTGTGAAGGTAAGGTCCCAGGTTCGAGTCTTGGACCTGCACTTTTTGTAAATACATTTTTTTATTTTCTTTTTGAAAAAGCTAAAGTATAAGCAAAAATAAGCAATTTTTGTAAAGGACTTAAAACTGAAACTGATTAATAAGCTAGGAAAAAGCAATTTGAAATGGCAGTTTGGCTTATAAGCCTTTTTGACATTAGTTAAGTTTGTTTGGATTATTTGGACTAAATAAGCAATAAGACAACTGAATAGGCTAAACACAGACCTACACCTAGCCTAAATAAGCACTAAGAAATGGAAATAAGCAAGCCAAGTAAGGTGAATAACAGCAAAAAGCATTTAACACAACAGCATTTAAAGGACTATAAAAGGACTAAGACTACTTTTTGAGCTAAAATAAAAGGACAAATAAGCACTAGGTATAAGCTGGAAGCCAAAAACAGATAAACAACTAGACTTGATTTACTATAATAAGCTGGATATGAACAAATAAGAACAGGATATAAGCTAGAAAAGCAATGAGAAAATGGCAGCCTACACTACTTTTATTTTTTTTGGATTTTTAGCATACAAAGGCAATTTGCAGCCTAAGATAAGGACTCTAAAATACTTTTGACTCACTAAAAGCTAAAAACAGATTGAACTTTTATATAGATGAGCTTATTCTAACAGCTATTAATCAAAATTAAGCTAAATTCTAACCACAAACAAGCTGCAATAAGAGGCTTTAAGCACAGATAATGAACTATCATCTTTGACAGACATCTTTGGCTAGATTGATTAAAATGCTATATCATAGTCTAATAACCAAAAACAAATGCATATTGATGCATAAGAAACTGCATTTGATCATAAAAACCATGGCTTAAGTACATTTTAAGAAGATCAATCAAATAAGCAGGTTGACAAGCATTTAGACTAGCAGACATGAATATATGATAAAACAATCTTAAAAACTAAACAAGACTTGTTTTAAACTAATTAAAACTTATATTTAGACTAAATTACAGCTAATTGAAATTGATTTGAACAGCACACACTTGTTTTTACTATGCTAAGTGCTTAACCCAAACACCCCTTTAAAAACTGAAAATCTATTTTAAAGCTAAAATAGACCTAATTAAGCTTTGAATTCTAAAAACAGATTGAGTCCTAGGCATATTAAAGACTATTTAGCACAATCTAAGGAAAAATAAGCACGTATTAATAAGCTAAATCTATAAGCAGTTAAGAATACTAAAAGAGCAGATTTTATAAAACTCTAATCTAACCTATTCTAAGCTATAAACTAAACATTTTAAGCTAATATAAGACAGGATAAGCACGAATAAGTAGATAATAAGCAAGAATAAGCAAAGAATAAGCAACTTGATAAGCAAAATAAGAAATTAAGCTAGAAAATGAAATGAGAACATACCTTGATCCTAGCTCAAACAAGGATAAAAATGCTCAAATGAGCTTATCTACAAGCTCCAGCTTGTTAAAAACAAGCTCCAATAAGCCCATCCAAATCTGGCTTATCATCCAAAAGCTCATTAAGCAGAATTTGAGGTATTTGAGAATGAAAAGGCTTATTCAGCTAAGCTTTGAGGAGGCTTAGCTGAATAAGCAATAGCTTAGAAGGCAATGAGCTTATTTGAGCTTATTAAAGTGAATTCAAAACATATTTAAATCATAATTTCTTAAAAGTAAAACAGACTTTAAGGCAAAATTTAAATGAAACTTAATTTTATTAATCTTAAAAGAGGTACAAGCTGTTGAAAAAGGAAATTACATTAAAGAAAGGACAATAAGCTAAAATAAGCTACTAATAAGCTACTAAACAACACTACACTACTCTTAAACTAAATGCCTCCTCTGTGTGAATGAGAGCCTCTATTTATAGCCTGCAAGAGAAGAATCCAGAAGCATAGGCGCGTCCCATTCCATCTAATCTGAGCCCTTGATCTCTAACAACCCTTTAATCCATCGTTAGATCCTTTACACGCATCAATAGCCAATTAGGTTTTGTGGGATTGCCAGTGTGGCTTTGGTGTGCTGTCAGAGGTGTTAGGCAGGTTTCTAGAAGCAAGGGGGCATAGAGTAGTGAGTGGTTTACCCTGGTGTAAAAACGGGAGGGAATGGGAAAAATGAAAGAGATGTACAGTAAACGTTGCCCACATTTATACATTTTGACATTGACCGGGTATGAATTTGGGATGTTGGGCTTGGACTTGGGCCAGGAAATGGGTTTCAGATTAATGGTATATGGATTTGGACTTGATAAATGGATTTGGTTTATTAGGGATTTAGGCTAAGGTTTTTATATAGTATAAATCTTAATGGGCCGACCCGGCCTATTAAATGGGTACGGGTTGGTCCACTTAAAGATGTATACGCCTTCGGCTTTGATTTCTCATACTCTTCTAATCTCGTGCTCGGGTTTTGTCCGTTTTGCTTTGTTTTTGTCCATTTTTGACATATCCGTTACCTGACGATGCATTTGACAAAACAAATATATACAATGTATTTTACATGTATTTTTGGTCTTTTAAGCTCATTTTAATAAGGTAAAATGATATGTGATTAAACACATATCAACAATCATCAAATTGCAACTTACACTTGTGTTGACGATGTTTTGTTAAATCTAAATGTTCACAAATGATTGTGTTATTATTAATGGTCAAACTTATGCTAAAAGATAACACACTCCTAGTAGGATCGACTACATTGAAATTCCATCAGGAAATTCACGACAAGTTGCACGATTTGTTCAAAACTTAAACGTCGACTCCGAAAATTATATCACATACTCTTAATAGTATATATAACATGCTTCAATTGCCAAAAACATAACACCATATCTCAATTTGCTCAAATATCAACTCTGTCCATATTTTTGGACATTTGCGGACCACGAATCCACCATAGGGAGATCCATGTGTTATTTTGGTGGATCCGTATGTCACTAATCGCGGGTAAATAACTAGTTTTAAACAAATTGGGACCACAACAAACATAAAATAAACACACACGAACTAAAACACTAAAACCCTCAATCATACATAACTCTAATCGGCAATTGGAGCAACTAATCTACAAAATCATCAACTAATCATCAATATATAACAACAATTGTAAGTGATTTCATCTTATTTTCTTTTTGATTTCATATCTAGGGTTTCGATTTTAATCAAATCATATAATTTAGGGTTTTCGATTTTTATTGTTATTTCGTACAATCAGAACTAAGATATAACAATGTATAACTACTTTGATACTCATAAAGCATAATTGAAGTGATTCGCCAAGAATTGATTTTTGACAAAAACCCAAGTTATGATTTTCACTTCTAGGAACTTTTCAAAACAAGAGTTGTTTAACTACATTGTTAATACAACGCAAAAACATTTTCTTCATGTATTTGGACTCATGAATGCATACACGAGGTGCTTAACTCATAAGCATTGTTTCGTTCCATTCATTTAGAGCAATATCAAACATAGGTTGTGCATCAAGGTTTGCTTATTATTATTACCATCACTATTTTTATTTTGTTAAAGTCAAGCAAACCGCACACCCACATCAAATGAATATAAAAACTTTTACATCTCATTTTTCACTCATCGAGTCATTATCATTTATAATTATTTCTCATTGAAATCACATTAAAATTATCTAGATATCGAATGTCATATGAAGACTTTGCTAGTCGAACCATTCATGAAGGAAGAGTCATTGATAAACACTTCAACCTCAAGTCAATCTTGAAGAAACTTTCCTCAAAAATGGTTTTCAATCCTTCTACCACTTAGATCGAAATATTTACCCACAATTTCTTGTTGAACTCTATCGTTCTTTTCAACTATATAAATTAAACAATGAGTGGTTTGTCTCGTTCAATATCTATGAAGAAAGATTCCTCTTTACTTTAAAAGAATTCGGATTCCTTCTAGATCTTTCTAACGAAGGACACTCCTTTTATAGCAATAAATGGTCACTCACATCCATTCTAAATCATAATAACACACAAACAAATGATCCATTCTTTACAAAACTGGGTCATCCCACTTCACTCATATTCAACATAACCAAGAAAAGAATCAATGGAGAAAAATACGACACACATAACCCAAATACCATCTACACTAATTAATTGTGTTCTTATCTCAAAACCACGGAAATTGTTATAAGAGAAAACATCCTTTGTACCAATGAACCTAAAATGCAATTGTCCGCTTGTGGAGCATACATGCTTTATTGCATCACCACCTCCACTCTATTCAATCTGGCATATTTTGTAGCAAAACGAATGCTACACTCCAAAAACTCTCCGAATGAGCCATTACCTTATGGTATACTTCTTTCAAAGCTACTCGAAATATTTAAAACTACTCGTTTCTCTCTCAAAAGTAAACAATTCATCTCCCTCAATCCCTCAATGGACATGATGAACAAATTCTCTTCTAATGATGAAATCATTGAAGATTATCATTGCGCCTTGCATGATCATCAAGATCATGATCATTCCCAATGGTAACTCAAAAACCAATATGTAATAGGAAGCTTTAAGATCTTAACTAAACTACGTTAAATTAGTATGTGTAACATTAATAGGAGAGTGTGCTCGTAGATTAGATTATGTGTATTAAATTGCACGCTTAACTTCATGGATGATATTTAGTAGATGATAATGATGCTTGCATGATGATCTATTTTCTTTGGGGGGCATAAATGCATGTTTTGGTCGTTTATATGAAAACTTGCGACCAACGGATCCACCATATGGTAGATCCGTTTGTCATTTTGGTAGATCCGTGGCTCACCAAACCAGGCGCCAAAATTCAAATTTTCTTGATTTTTAACTTTTTTTACTTTATCTTATAACCATGCTATATGATACTATGTAGGATCGTAAACCTTATGATATAACATGTTCTCCATATAATCCAAGAACCATTATACAATTCATATCACCACTTTTCCTTTATAATCATCAAACTCAAACACCATTTTTCTCACATTTTCTTCAAATTTCTCACATACAACCTTGCTAGTTCATTCTCATGACTAGTTCATCCAAAACCAATTCACCAAACTTCAAAAGAAAAACCGCAAGAACGAGTGTCAAGTATCCAAACTATGTTAATCTCACATCCTCAAGTGAGGAACAACCAAATAAGAGAACACCCTCACTACCTCCTAGAAAGAAATCCCTTTCACCACCACAAGCTCCATCAAAATCTATCTCTAGCAAGAGCACACACTACACCTCCTCATCATCACCAAGTGAGTCTCCGACACCAACTCACGTTGCACCTCCAATAAAATTTCATTTTGTCATTCCGATCAAACTTGAACCTCAAGAACTTCCTCCACCATAAATGTCACCAAATGATCCCTATGCTCAAACTATGGATAATTGGCCATCGGGCCCCTCTAATCAATCTCCACCACCACGTGTCTCTTGACCACCTCCCGGTTTTCCAAATCTACCACCCAGATTTGAACCATTACCATCAACCCAACCTTTGTTTGTTAACATTAACAATAACACAACTCTTCTCCAAAACAATGCACCTCCACTAGAAAACATCCACCATCCACCACCAAATCTTGGAAATCAAGATTTTCCCGATCCTCCTAACATTTTGGATTTTGTTCATCCAAATGACATGCCTCACCTCCACAACATGTTTTGTCAATGTTGTAGCACCACAAGGCATGAAATCCTAATGCTCCGAAACCGTGTCAACTACATGTTCTCATACATTCAACACCACCTCGGTCCTTTACCACACCCACCTTACTTTCCGCATTAACCGCGTGCAAATCTCACCTCATCCCTCGGATTATATGGGAAAATGATATATCCCAAGAGATAGGACTTTTAAGTGTTTTCTTCAATTTTTTTTGTTTATCATGAATGGCTTTAATGCCAAGTTTTATGTTTAAATCCCTTATAATGGATTAAGCATTATTTTCTTTTGTTGTGTTGTTGATGGATGTTCATTATGTATATGTGTGCATTTGTGATTGTCATATATATATTTGCTTGTCTACTAACTTTGTTTTGTAGCAACGCATCCATAGCTCGATTCCTTGGTGCCCCAAGCGAGGGGGAGCATCCACCAAGGGGGAGCACTTGCAATTAGTCTTTATTTTTTTTACTTTGCATTCGTAATCAAGTCACTTAGCATTCGTCAAAACAAGACTTGCAAGACTCCCCTCCTTCTACAACACTTTTTGCTTCGACAAAAAGGGGGAGAAGATATGTAAACTCATCTACTAAATACTTATTTAGTAACTTTTAAATAAGCATGAGTTTATATTTTGTCATCATCAAAAAGGGGGAGATTGTTAATACAAATATTCGCGCAAAAACGATATTTATATTTAATGATCTTCATGTTTTGATAATAACAAATATAATGTCATACTACGTAAAAGTTTACGTAAACAAGTTATTTAGTCGAAAGTTTACTTGACGACGACTAATCACTTAAGGTATGAATATGGCATTATTAAACATAGTTAATGATCAAAGAAAAATATTATCATTTGCATAAATCTTTTCTAATCAAATGATTTAACTTAACACATGATTAATTATAAGCTAGTTATATTAATCATATAAGACAAAATAGGATTAACCATAAGTGGAAACAATCTTTCTAAATCTTCCCAAATCTAGAAAATCTTTCTTTATTCATGTTAAGAAATATTTTCTTCTAGAAGAATCTATTAAACTAGTTTTAATAAGTACAAAACAATATTTTGTATAGATTTAGGGTTAATGACTAAATGATAATTTTTGTCCCAGCTTCTCTAACGAATCCACCAAATGCACTACACGGATCTAGGGGATGGTGGATCCGTGGGTCGCACGTTGTAACACCCGTGATTTGAGCATGTTAGTCATACCTTTAGAGTTGTCTAAGTGTCTATACGTGTTATATGTGGCTTTATCTGTGTGCATGATTATCATTCTGAGGTGCGTGTTCATCTCATTTTAGAATAGGTTTGAGATATTAAGGGTTATCTCTATTTCGTTCATGTGTAGTGACAATGGAAATAAGTGACGCGTTTGCATGCGTTGCCACGTCAATATGTGGATAATTATGTGTTGCATTATTATGGAAAGTACGTCATTAAGGAAGTGAATTAGGTTCATGAAATATGAGAATTAGTAATGAACTTTCTAAATATAGAAAGTATTTTTGAAAATGAAAGTTATAAATAGAAAGTTAGTATTTAGTTTTTCATGCAAAAGGTTTACTAATTTTTCCAAGTTTTTTGTAGGAAATTAAGGTAAAGTAGGAAATGATATAATTAATAATAATAATAAATATATATATACTAAGGGGGGCCGATCGATTTTAAGGGAAAAAGAGAGAAAAAATGTATTTTATCTAATCCTAAGTTTAGTTAGATTAGGATTCTATTTAATTAGTTTAATAAGAAAAACCCTAACTCATTCTTGCCTCCCCACCTTGTTCAGCCGAAATCCCTCCCCTACGAACAAGGAAGACAAAAATTTTATCCAAGAAATTGAGAGCTAGATCGTGTTAGGATCAAGAAAGAACGCTAGGTAAGGATTCTACTCTTGTTAATTCTTTATAAATCATGTAACAAATAATATGATGGATCATTAGGGTTTAAAACTTCTGTAATTAATGATGTTATAATCATGCTAGTGCGTTTAGGGTTTGATTAGGATCATATTGGTGTAAACGGTTAGGCTTAGATCGCGTTAATTTGTGAATTAGGGTTTGGCAGATTTTAGGGTTGTGTTCAACTGATGTTATCTCCATGATGGTAACGTGTTTTGAGGTGTTTCTAGTGCCTAAATTGTAGTTCAGAGAGTCTACTTTTCAAAAAGTCTGGCCTCGATCGATTTTGAGTTCTGGAAGTTAGTCAAATGGTCGTTACAAGAAAAGTTGTCAAAACAGTAAATACGGGTCAGATTTAGGTCAGAATTAGAGAGGTAAAACCCCTATTTAAAATTCGAATTAAGGTTAGCCAAAACACAGAAGTCAAGTTCTATATGTCTATTAACTTCCCTGAGAAAATTAGCCTCTAATTAGTTGCCTAAGTATGGTTAGCAAGGTCAAACATTTTAGTGCGCGTTCAGATCCGAATCTGGGTACTTTTGAATTAGGAATTTATTTGAGGTACTTGTACATGTGGTATGCTTTTGGGGAAAATGAGGTAGTTAGTAAACACCTAAGTGAACATAGGTGATTTATGTGAGAATTTATTTGGTTCAATAGGTAAGGGTTGGAAGCGAGATAAGTGACACTAAAATTCTGCGTTTTCGGGTAAAATGTAGATCATTAGAATTATGAGTAAATGAAGTGGTTAAAGTTGGGCATGGTGTCGGGGTGACCCATGGGGATAATTAAACACCATAGACATCCATCATATGATTGTTACATGGGCTTAAGCATTTGGCTTAGTCGCGTGTAACACGTTTATATTCTATTGTGTAGCTTTGTGTAAGATATTTGGAAGCTGCTTGAGCATCAGGTGAGTTTCATAGTCCCTCTTTTTACATTGCTTTTAAATTGGGATGGAAATGATGCAAATGGATTTGAAATGTTCTAATTACTGTGATTATGTGTTTTTTTTAAAGTGTATGGACTTTACTTGGCTATTGTATGTTACGTGCTAAATGCTTATGTGTATTGGGATCGGGGGTAACGTTCCTACCCATTTGTTGTGATATTGGGATCAGACGGTAACGTTCCTACCCATTACTGTGTGATTCCGGTCGGAGGGTAAAGTTTCTACCCATTACTGTGTGATTCCGATCAGAAGGTACCCAATTATGTGTGATATTTTGGTGTGGCTTGGATTGTGGGACACGTTCCGTCCTGATTGTGGTTGTTTTGTACGTATGCATGTTAGCCTGTATAATAGCTAGCTTAACTGTCCTACCATGTTCTATTTTATTAATCACAATAATTGATTAAAAGTTAAATTGTGTGTCGTAAACCTATGACTCTCACCAACCTTTGGGGGGAGTTTTTAGCTTCCTTTTTTAGGTGGTGCATCAATGAGGATCTTAAGAATAAGTGGTGTGGATTGGGGACCATAGGTGTTGCGTGTTTAATCTCTAGTTTTTTTCATGCATGAAATAAATATAGAAGGTTGCGGATCTTGAATTGCTTAGGTTTTTTTTTGGATGTTGTTGATGTCGTGGTTATTGACGGGAACCCTTTTGTTCATACAAGACGCAAGTTAATTCTTTGGTATGTGACTTAATTACACTTACCATTTTCCATTAAAATTGGATTAAAATGACCAAACGTACAAGTATCATTGTATTTTGTATGTTTGCATTGGTTTTATGAAGGTAAGGATATCTGAGGGAAAAGGACAATAAACAAAGCCAATAATCGACAAAACCAGCATTGATGAACAGAAAGAGCGTGAAGCAAAAGTCAAAATCATTAGCTTATGATGCGGGGCTGGGCGGCTCAAATGTCAAAGTCAAAAATAGTCAAAGTCAAACCGAGAAGTAAAGTCAAAAGCCGAAGCCGTAAATGAAGAAATACTTAATAGCCCACCCGTTACCCATTTAATGGTCGGGTCAGCCCATTCAGGTATATTTGAAAGATTTAAATGGTGATTAACCATTTAGAGACCATAGCTTATTAGCGGCCGCATTATTATATGCCCAACCAAACTTAACAGCCCAACATATTAACCAAACAGCTGTTAGAGTTATTTCACCACAAGGACCATCCCTGCAATAACTCTATATACCTTGGAGGACCAAATTTGCCAATTCCCAAAATCTTATATCACCACAAGGACTGTGGTTGCAATGAAACATATCAAACAGAGGGGCCATTTTTGCCATTCCCCTACCCTCACCCTCGTTATCATCTAAAACAGAGATAAATACAAACGAACATTTTGGCGCCAATTTCCTAAACAGGTCTTTCTTCCCTGCACTCCACCCTGAAACCCCAAGACAAAACATCAGCCATCCCCCATAACTCCCACTTCACATAGGTCAATGCATTGTTGGCATCCACATAACCTTGTTGGGCAAATCGAGCAGGAAAGAAATAAAGGGTTTGATCAAGAACTTAAGGGAAAAGCTAAAGCAAAGGCTGAGATGTGACACGTGACTTGGAGGTTAGCTCATACCGTTAGTTTTGCATTTATGTGCTGTTGCAAATGTATTGTTTATGAGATTTATTTTATGTGTTTATGTGTGGTTATCTACGTTTCTGTGGGATTGGTAATCAATCTATTAGTGTGATCATCTCATGAGATTGGATTCGTGGTGAATTGTTGACTTTAATTTGTTCACTTTGAGTGACAGGAAATTATTATGAGATTTGAGCGTTTTGTGTTGAATGTGTAAGTATTTTTACGTTACGTATTTTTGTGTCCAGTAATTTAAGATATGTTTAATTTTAGGTGGTAAGGTAAGAATATGTAAAAATTTCTATTGTAGGAAAATTAAGTTGAAAATGAAAGGGTTATAAAAAAAGTTATTTTTAAAATTTCTAGTGTATTTCGTTTAAGCAAAAGTATAGTCAAAATTTGTTAAGGTTTTTTATAAAAAATTTAGGAAATATAAGTAATATGTAATTAATAAATAAATAAATAAAAAGAAAAAGGCCATATTCGGCCGAATATTAGAAAATAAAAAAAAGAAAAGAGTTTTAGTTGAACTCAAATTGTAATTAGATTTATCTAGGAATTTTCTTGTGGCCTATAAATACAAGCTATCCCTAACTCTCCCTCATTTGTTTGGCTGATCTCTACAAGGAGGAGAAGAAAAATGTTTGGGTCTTTCTTTAAAGGTTTTTTTTTATCTTTGTGTATTTGTTAATTAATTTTCAATTCTAGTATTCTAATCCATGAGGATTAGGGTTTTAAATTAGGTTATAATTAGGGTTCTTAAGTTTCTGAAATATTATGATGTTATAATGATTGTTTAATCATTAGTTTAATTGGTTACAAGATTTGATCATGGTTCGGCCTAGTCGCCGAATTATTGTCTAATTCACTTGCAGAATTTTGGCAGTTTGGTAACGAGCATAAACTCATCATAAAAGTCACATAATTATTTTACATACATACTGGAGATAACCTCCGAGAGTCTATTTCAGAAAAGTGGCTCGAGTTTTTATGGTCGGGAAGTGGGTCAAAAGGTCGTTACAAAATCAGTGTGTAAAACAGTGACGAATTTCAGTTTTGATTTTTATTTTTCTAAAAATACTTAGACATCTAGTTAGAAGCTAAAAATCACGTGGAAGTTAGTTTATATATTGTGTGTGACCCCTGATGTTATTGCTAAAGATATAATGAGGGTCCTTTTAAATTGGGATTATCTAACGTACGTACTTTTAGAGGCCAGAGTTCTGGACGGAATTTTGGACACTTTGGATTAATGAATTTCTAAAGGGTATCTGTAAAAGGGAAATGGATTTGGTAGAGCTATTAGATGCTCATAGGACATATATGTAGCATGATGAATTTTGGTTTGAATTATAGGAGTGTTTAAGTGGTGCGTTTAAGACGTGTAAGTGAGTATAAAATTCTGCTCAAAACCAGAAAATATAAAGTGTAGCATTGAAGTGTAAATGGCATATGTAGGAGTTGGAAAATGTTTAAATCAAGTATAGAGCTATGGTAGATAGCTTAGATATCCATCATAGTTGAGGTTACATCATATTGGGTTGAATGCCTAATTGATGATAGCTTATTGTGTGCTTAATTATTTAGATTGTCCGTGAAGTGTTGTGAAGCTTTTGTTGGATTATTTTGGGAAGCAAAGCATCAGGTGAGTTTCATAGCCCCTTTTTCTTATGTTTTCTTAGGGTGAAAATGATGCTATGAGTTTAAATGTTTTAGTTGCTGTGATTATGTGTTTGTATGTTATGTGGTATGCTCCATGGCTTTGTGATCAATTGGAATTGTTTATGTGGTATGCTCCATGGCTTGGTGATCAATTGGTGTTATTTATTTTATTGTTATTATTGTGATGTATGTTTAGTTTCGGTTGAGAGTGGTGCTTACATAAATAATTCCACCTGAAGGGTTGATATTTGCATTACTGACTTTGTGTTATGATCGGAGGGTAGTGAGCTACCCATGACCCTATTGTGAGTATGGAATGATTGACCAGCGGGACTGTGGATGTATGTGTGTTGTTTTGGATTGTTTTACTAGTCGCAGCAATTGTTTTGTAAGATTTTGTTTTGTGTCTTAACCCTATGACTCTCACCAACCATTGTGTTGACATTTTTAAGCATCATTTTCAGGTGAACTTCGTGAGAATATTGAGGTTAAGAGAAGTGGCTAGAGTGACCGCTAGGATTGCATTGGAGTTCGCTCCTGAGTTTGTTATGTTTATCGCCTGGATTTTTGTTGAATGTTATTTGATTTTATTAGGTTCATGAAGTATTGTCCTTGTATTGGTGAAACCCTTTTTCATTAATACAAGATGTCATTCATTTGGTTTTCGATATTGTTATGACACATTGTGTCTTTATAACTTAGTTACGCATTTTAGTGTTTCTCTATTGTTGACACCATTATGTTGTGATGATATCAAGGTTATGAAATGTCTGAAGAAGAGTCGGTAGAACAACCTAGAAGACATGACCTGTATGGATTTGTAGATCACCCACAACTTCAACAAGGAAATCCGATGAATGAGTTTGCACCACATCGGACTACTCAGGTCAAAGGGGTAACATGAATGGTTGGTGATAGAAAATGAGGAAGAAGTAGAGGAGGGGATGAAGTGGACTCGGACCTTGAGTCAACCGCTAAAAGTAGTAAACTGTGTCGGGACGAAGACAACTATGAAGAGATGTATCATGACTGCGCGTCTCGTAACTGCCCATGGTGTTCTAAGTGATTGATGTGTTTTTTTAGTTTGTTTTTCTTTCTTTCGACGTTTGGAGCCATGTTAGGAATGTTATTTTCAATATTTGAATTCTGAGTATTAATAATAAAAAAGTGATTCTTTGGATTATTCTGTGTGTTATTTGTTGGTTTTCATTTCTTTAAGGTGCTATATGGTGTGTTATTATGAAGGTGTCTTCATAGGATGGTGTTACATACTGTGAAAGGGGCATCTATAATTATGGTGGCCAACATAATTATACATGCGCCACGACACAGGTGGACTTGCAAGTATGATTACATGGATTATTGTTGATGCGTTGTATGTATGTATATGGTTATTAAGAAGTATGATTCGATCATGATTCTTATTATATGGGCTAATGTATATAAATTTAATATCTTATAGAAAATGGCTCTAAACCGGCGAAGCGGTCCCAACAACGAGAACCCCTGACATTGTTGCTATTATCGCGCAACAATTGCAAGCCATTCTTCCGCAAATTGGTCACTCAGTGAGACTAAACAGTGTTGAACAATGCTTAATGGAGGAAAATGGTGGTGGTAGAAATGGAATGGTGGGAACCACGATGCACTTTCAGGCATTCCAATCTTGTAATCCCAAAGAGTATGATAGGAAAGGAGGTGCGATAGTGCTTACTCGTTGGATCTAAAAGATGGAAAATGTGATTGATAATAGTAGTTGTGCTAAGAATCAAAATGTGAGGTATGCGGCTAGTTCATTGGTGAACAAAGCTTTGACTTGGTGGAACACTCAAGTATGCAAGAGGGAGTGAGGCTGCAATGTATGTCATGGAACGATTTAAGGCATTGATTGGTTGGGAGATTCTGCACCAAGTAATGAAATAGAGAAATTAGAGAGTGAGTTCTGGAATCACAAGATGGTGGGAGCTAATCATGCTGCCTACACTGATAGGTTTCATGAGTTGGCCAAGTTGGTCCCACACTTAGTTACACCTGAGTCATCTCGTATTAAGAGGTACATAGCTGGACTGGCTCCTGAGATTAGAGGAATGCTTTGAGCAACCCAACCAACTACTATTCAGAATGCAATACTGAGGGCTAGAATATTATTGACAGAAGCAGTCAGCTGTGGTACCTTGACAAAGGGTAGTGATAAGAGAAAGGGAGTGGAGGAGTCTGGTAAGACTGGAGGATCTTGGAAAGACAACAAGAAGGCAAAGACGGGAACTGGGTTTGTGGCAACAACCCCTACTAGAAATGAAGCCGTGAGCTCAAATCCTAAGTGTAGCAAGTGCTTTACTCACCACCCAGTAAATGGATTCTGCAGATTATGCTTCAACTGTCAGAAACCGGGTCATTTTATCAAGGATTGTCGGGCTCCAATTAGACAAGCGGTTCCAGTGAATGCGGTCAGGATGAATAATAATCCTAGAGTGTGCTATGAGTGTGGAAGCCTGTCTTTCCGCATAATTGTCCTAAGATTGTACCAAAGATCAGGGGTCAACCAAGTATTCAGTTGCTTTGGGAAGGCAGTCGTAATAATCGGAGCAATGGAAAACAAGTTAGAGGAAGCGCTTTCAACTGTGAATGTGAATGCTATGGGGCGGTCAGGAATCTAAAGTAGTAAGGGTTCGTTCTCTCTGAAATGTTCACTTTGTTACCGTATTATTTGATTTTGGGAGCGATTTTAGTTTCCTATTACTGAATTTGTGCCCCTACTTGATGTGTGAGACCTAGTATTGTGAATCTGGTTATGTGTTTAGAGGTAGCTGATGGTAGAAGTAGAAGTAGATAGGATTATCCATGACTGCTTAACTAGAAACTTAGAAAGTTCCTGGTTTTGCATAAATAATACCACTTTGGGTCATGGAAGTTTTGATGTGATTGTGGGAATGGATTGGTTGTCCCAACATAAGGCTGTGATAGTATGTCATGAGAAAGTAGTAGAAATACCAGTGGGGATGGTAGGATCCTTAGGCTTATAGGAGCGAACCGTAGGATATCGCCAGGTATGATGGCGTGAAGAAGGATGAACCGAAGTTGGGCAATATACCCATAGTACGTGAATTTGAAGATGTGTTTCCCGAAGACTTGCCGGGATTGCCTCCGTAACGACAAGTAGAGTTCCGCATAAATCTAGTTCCTGAAGCGACGCCTATAGCAAAGTCTCCATATCGTTTAGCGCCTTCGGAGATGCAAGAATTGTCTAGGCAGCTGTAAGAGTTGAAAGATAAGGGTTTCATACGACTTAGTCATTCTCCATGGGGAGCGCCAGTGTTATTTGTCAAGAAGAAGGATGGTTCGCTACGTATGTGTATCGATTATAGAGGAGATGAACAGTTGACGGTTTAAGAATGTTTTCCTCTTCGAGAATTGATGATTTATTTGTAACTTCTAAGGATCGTGTTATTTCTCCAAGACTTGACCTTCGGTCAGATTATCACCAACTACGTGTGCATGATAGACGGACATACTAAGACGGCGTTCGAAGAGATGATGACATTTTGAGTTTCGGTTATGCCTTATGGGCTAATCCAATGCGACTGCAGTTTTTATGGATTTGTGATACAGAGTTGTTTAACCGTACTTAGATAAGTTGTTATTTGTATTCATTGATGTCATCTTAATCTACTCAAAGTACGGAAGGAAGGGACCTCATGAAATTTCATTTGGGTTTGTGTAGGACTTGTTATAGAAAGGAGAAGTTGTATGCCAACGTTCTCCAGTGTGAGTTCATGGTTGAGAGGTGCAACTTTCTTGGTCAGTTGTTAATCAGAATGTGTATTACATGTGGATCCCATCAAAATTAGAAAGCGGTAAAGATTTAGAAGACCCCTACGACACCTTCTGTAGTTTTCGATCATTTTTGGATTAGCGGTTATTACGACGGTTTATTGCAAATTTCTCCAAAATTGCTAAACCTCTTACCTCATTAACTCAGAAGAATCAGAAGTATGTGTGGGGTGTAGAGCAAGAAGAGGCTTTTCAGACCTTAAAAAGTAACTTGTGTGATGCACCAATATTGACGCTACCTGATGGAGTGGAAGATTTCGTGGTTTATTGTGATGCATCAAACCAAGGATTAGGTTGTGTACTCATGCAAAGAGGCAAAGTGATTGCTTATGCATCGAGGCAGCTAAAAACCCATGAGAAGAATTATACGACGCATGATTTGGAATTGGGAGCTGTTGTGTTTGCTCTAAAGACTTGGAGGCATTATCTGTATGGTACTAAGAGTGTTATCTATACAGATCACAAAAGCCTTCAACACATTTTTGATCAGAAAGAGCTGAATATGCGACAGAGGAGATGGATTGAGTTGTTTAGTGATTACGAGTGCGAGATTCGTTACCATCCTGGTAAGGCGAATGTTGTGGCTGATGCACTTAGTAGGAAGGAGCGGTTGAAACCTAGACGTGTAAGGGCCATGGCAATGACTGTTCAAATTGGAATGAGAGAAAAGATACAAGTAGCCCAAAGTGAGGCGCTTAGGCAAGAGAATATACTTATGGAGAATCTGCATGGTTTAGATCAGCAGATGGAAAAGAAGGAGGGTGAGAGTTTGTATTTTATGGACCGTATATGGGTTCCATTGATAGGAGACGTGAGAACGATAATCATGGACGAAGCTCACAAGTCTAAGTATTTTGTGCATCCGGGAGCTAATAAGATGTACTGTGACCTTCGAGATAAGTATTGGTGGCCGGGAATGAAGAAAGATATTGCTACTTATGTTAGTAAGTGTTTGACATGTTCAAAGGTAAAGGCTGAGCATCAAAGGCCTTCGGGTTTACTGCAACAACCTGAGATACCTGAATGGAAGTGGGATAAGATCACTATGGATTTTATCACTAAGTTGCCTAGGTCAAAAAGTGGGCATGACGCGATTTGGGTTATAGTCGATAGACTGACTAAGTCAGCTCATTTCCTAGCTATAAGAGTGTTCGTTTATTAGTCACTAAAATTAAATGAACGAACATGAACAAAGGCTCCGTTTCGAGTTTGTCCAGTTCGTTTACAGCACTTGTTATATTTTAAGTATTAAACATTATTTAAAACATTTATTGCATTTTGTATATCAAGGCGAGGCTTATAAACAATACTCAATAAGAAGGATTATTAACGAGCTCAAAATTGATGTTTACGAGCCGAGACTCGAGCACCAACTGAATAATTCAATTGCAAATCGTTTATAAACGCGGCCGGAACTCAAGCTGTAGCCCGAGTTCGTATAACACGAGCCTAGCTGTGAACTTTGCAAAATAAGGCTGACTTGAGCCGAGATCAAAACTGAGCTTTATATAAATTATAAGAGCTGAGCTTGAGCTTTTGGCAGGCTCGAGACTCGTGCTTCGTTGTCGGCCTAAAATAATATGGTTCATGTAAAAGGGGATTTTACGAGGCATAAAGGGTTTGTTGAAGTGTGAAAGGGCTCGAGACTAAGTTTGATTTATGCAACATCATCTAATGCTTTTCTTTAAATACTGGATCAACACATTATTCGAAGGTTACTTGATGATTTTTAGTTTCGTTTTGACTTTTGATTTAAGATATTCTTTGTTGGTCTTCTTATCTCAACACATCTATATGACGAAACTAAGTTTAACGATCTATTTTTCTAATAAGTTACTCCATATATTATACTTGGTTTTAATAAATATTAAACCATCAAACAATGAGAAGACCAATCAATCTCAATATTAGTTAATCACACTCTATTATTATAAGCTCCAAATTGGTAGAAGTTACATGGAAAAGTCGGAATACGACTAAAGTATATAGATTTGTTACATGATTAAAAAAATAAACTAAAGAGACAGAAAATTTCCTGTGGGGAAATAAAAATTTATTATTTTTATATTTCTTTTAAATCTAAACCATATCCCCACATACAAAGATAAAATTACAAGTTTCCTATTAATTACGTAATGAATTTATACACTCCACTAAAAATAAATCAAAGTATAAAGTCTAACAACTACTCTATAAAACTTTGGTCAACATTCATTGTATACCCTTTTACTCATATTCCTAGATCCAAATACTTTGTAACAGCCACTTGTATCTTCAAAGATATACAGATTCACATGTTAAGATAGATTATTCTATACAAATACCATCTATACTACTTTATAATGCATTTAGCCATTTATTTTTAGAAGTTTTAAAAATTTAAATAAAAAAGATTACTTTATTAAGAAAGATGTAAAACCATTAGAAAATGTTCATCATACACATTTAAAGGTCTTTAAAATCTTTTAATAGCCAAAACTTGATTACAGCTGTCAAAAAATTTTATTTTATTTATTTTTTTTTTTTGTTAAATTTTTTTATATTGTTTATTTTTTTTGTTCTGTTTTTTGTTGTTATATTTTTTTTAATTTTTTTTATTTATTTATTTTTTTATTTTTTTATTTTATTAATTTTTATTTATATTATAATTATTAAATTTATATTTTTATTTTTTTAATTTTTTTTTTTTTTTTTGTTTAACTTCTTTTTTGTGTGTGTAATTCTTTTTGTTTGTAACAAAACTAACACCAAATTATATTGGTAAAGTTGTAACGGCCCATATACGTTTTTTAAAATAGTCAACTTGTAACTGCTAACATTGATATTGTCATCAATTCAGTCAAATTGTAACTGCTGCATTCTTGTGGTCCATTTGTTATGGTCCATTAATACTCATTTAAGTGGTAAACCACTAAAAACTCAAATACGGTATAAAACCTATCTCATTAAACAAAGTCTTTAAACATTTTCATCTCTCTATTTTATCTCTCTTAAAAACACAAACACCTTTCTCTCTCTTTCTTCAAACCACCAAATTCCGCCGTCTCGCATATCAAATTTTGCCGCCACTACCGTTTAGTTCTGCCGCCACCTTTGCCAACATCATGTGCCGTCATCCGCTACCGCCGTCATTGTCTCCATCGTCTGTCAAGCTAATGATCATGGCTTTGGAGGAATACGGGTTCACAAAGGCAGGAAGAGGAATACGGGGTACCAAAAGAATGAATGTCTTTTATTCCGATGCGTCATTGTTGTAAGGTTGATTTAAGAAATGTTGAGGGCTTACATCGTTAATGTCAAATGCTAAGGTTTGATGGATTAGATTTTTTTAGGGATAGAGTCTTATGAAATAATGATCGATCTGCAAAGCATTTGTGATCCTGAATCTATTAACTTTTGATGAAGTGGCTGAGATTTTTAGTTTGTTTTTTTCATCATGTTATGTTAGTGATTTGGTGATTGTAGTTTTGAATTGATGATCGATGATGATGATGATAACCCGTTTGGGGTTTTATTTTGTCGAATTGTTAGAATTTTAATATTTGATTTGTGATTATTGGGGTGTTTGGAATTGTTCAATTTCTTAACTGCTTCTTACATATACAGTAACTTTTTTTATTAT
Source organism: Tanacetum coccineum (assembly GCA_026074375.1). NCBI lineage: Eukaryota > Viridiplantae > Streptophyta > Magnoliopsida > Asterales > Asteraceae > Tanacetum > Tanacetum coccineum. The sequence goes on along the minus strand of BQNB010000656.1, from coordinate 49,608 downwards.
GTAATGATTGTTCACTGTTAAATAATAATTATTGTATTTGTCCAAGTTAATCATTTTCAATTCTTAAAAAAAATGAATAAAGCAATATCATTTAAAAAACGTGTAACCGCTGAAAACCATCGTGTAACGGCCTCACATATAATTATACAAACCGTGTAAACCCACTTAAAAATCTTTACATATTATAATAATGATTATTAAATATGTGGTAATGCATCCATAAATAATCACACAAATATTTCATTATCTCCACACACAAAGGTTTTTGGTTACAGCAAAATTTGTCTTCTCATATACCCTCATTTTGCACTCCTCAATCTAATGGTACTATAAAGGAGATTCTTTATTTTTCGTTAGAAAAACGCTTAGCTGGATAACATTTGCTCGGCGCCAAATATAGTCACAGGGTACCCGCCGCCGCATTGCGCGGGTACCAGGCTAGTATAAATAATCTATATAAGGTGTTTCAGATTGTGTTTAGAATTCATCTGTTATATTATCGTTTTCAATAGGTGTAGTGTATTTAGACGTAAAACACATGTTTAAATACATGTCTAATGCATAAATCATTTGTATAATTATATTATGTATTTTCTCTCTTTAAATTCTCAACCTATCATTGTTTTTAAATCAACCAATCAAAATTTTAGGAACATAAATACGCATGATTATTAGGTACAATAACTATTTTCTTTCAGTAATTACCTATTATTTTATTATGTTAGACCGTTAGTATGATGTGAATTGGGTTTGATATGGATTAATATTTGACTGATAAGAGTATTATATCTAGTTTAGAGCACGAGTGTGACGTTTAGAGTTATGAGTATGATTCAATTATAATGACTTTTATTTTTGTCACCTTAACATTTCAATAACTTTTATTTTCTAAAGAGCTATCTTTATAAAACCACTCCAATGCATGATAGCTTTTCAAAAGCTTCTTCATGAATGAGTTATATACATAAATATGTTCATGAAGGGAGTAAAGTGAAAAATTTACAACTAAAACTTAGTTTGCATTGTGTCTATAAACACTTGTAAAACTACAAGTCATTTTGCTAAAAATTTTCAATCAAGCTTTACTTACAATGCAAAAAGTCATTCGAATAACTTTTTGTAATAGTGTCAAGTCTTTGCTCAAGATACCATTACGGATGCTCTTATAAGCAGGGGCGTAGCCAGAATTTTGCTTGTGGGTGGGCCGAATAATTTTTGATACACTAAGGAGTATATAAAAACAGCTTAGAATAAAATAATTTTTATTGTAGTAGTGAATTTTTAGACTTTTTGCAAGCACCATTAATGTAAAAAAAAGTATGAAATATAATTGGAAAAGATTTGCTGCAGGTTTTACTCATTTTTTTTGAGCTAATAGATAAAATAAGCATTTCTATACAATCCATATAAAAATTATGTGGGCTTGATAGGTGGGCCATGGCCCACCCTACACCTCATTTGGCTACGCAACTGCTTATAAGACTAGTTGGTATCTTGTAAAGCTGACGGATAATGCAGGCTGACCTACCACCCTAAGCTGTAGGGCCTGCACCAAACTTATAGATATTTTTTGTTTTTTATTTTTATGTTTTATTTGGTTAAGTGTGGGATAGAAGGTATCCTATAACTTAAGTTATAAGTGTATAATGTTTTTAAGTTAAGTTATGTGTTCTGAGTATAACAATGCTAAAAGAGATCGCCTTTTGCTCTAACACAAGCCTTATAGCTCACGGGCACCTTGTGCTCTTGGTATCTATTATCAAAACTAAAACTCTAATGAATAGTTATCGATGCATTGCATTATTTATTATGGGTTTTTTTTAATTTGTTGCTTAGGGGAACAAGTTAAAGAGGTACCACAAACCCATGTGTCCTCTTTTAACTGGCCAAGAGGCCAACAGTTATTAAGTGGTCATATATTATGCCCCACAACTACTGATTGATCATTTATAAGATTTATGTAGGCAACGAACCCACTTTAACTTGTGCCATTAGGACACAAGTTAGAAAAGTCCTTCTGTTATTTAGATATTTATTTATTGGAGTCATTACATTTTTTTCTTAGTTTTTCACAAAGATTAATAATATTTTTAGCACCTGCATTATCCAATTTTGGTTACTTAATGCTAATACCATTATCATAATTATGAAAAATGGCAAAAAAAAAAAAAAAATGAATGTCATTTTCAATTATGATATCTTATTTTTTTTATATGCCAGGGGTAGTCAACTTATTGTTTTATTTTGTTTTTTTGTCAATTTATATATTTTCGTTAAATATTTAACGATCGTCCGTTAAATTTTAGATTTCACGTACCAACGCTGCCTACCACCGCCACTACCAAGCACGGCCTCCACGACCAACCAACCCACCACCATCAACCACCAACGGCTGTGGTGGGTGGGTATGGTTGTGATGGCGGCAATGGGTTAGGTTTGTAATTACAACGGTGTTGATGAAGGGGTGACAGTGGTACTGGTGAGACTATTGTGGTGGCGATGATGATGGATAACGTTTTGGGTAAAACAATGTGATCATGGATGGTGGTGGATGTTATTGATGGTTGCGTTCGTCAGTTCAAACTCGTATAATTAACTAGATAGAAATCAATTTACCCCTCTTTAAAAAAAAAAAAAAAAAAAGATTCACATGTTCCAAACACATAAAACATGTATGTTGAAAGGATTAGAATTCTCTCAAGTTGAGTCAAACATGATACATCATGTTCACCAATCACAAATTAGTTAAATGTATACAACTTTTTCTTTTAATGAAAATCAAGGGCCCACTTATTTATTTCCCTTCACAAAAAACATAACATGATCAATTATGTTTGACCACAACTTGAGAGAATCTTTTTCCATGTTGAAAACACAACCCAAACACTCCTACTTGATTGGAACATCAATCCCTATATAAACACATCTCCAATCTTCACTCCATCCCCCCCTCATTCCTTCCATCTTTTCTTGATCACTCACTCAACAAATTCATCATCACAAAAACAATGACCAAACCAACACAAACACAAACACAAACATACATACTCTCATCATCCCAAGCCCATCCCTCGCCAAAATCCCAAACAAAACCCTCCCAGGACTCCTCCCATCTCTCGTCACAAGATCATAGATCTCGCCACGTCCACCCGTCTCCAAGTTCCACGTAGGCATGTCGGTTGTCCTTCGATGGGCGTGTCTTTTTCGGTGCCAATATCGAGTTTCCTGGCTTGCCTTTGCATCATTCCATCCATGCTGAACAGTTTTTGATTACTAATATGTCTTTGCATGGTGGTGGGCCCAAGGTGCTTTACATGGCTGTTTCTGCTGCTCCTTGTGGCCATTGCAGGCAGTTTTTGCAGGAGTTGAGAGATGTTTCAAGCACCATGATCATGATCACTAATGATAATGAAGGTTATAGGCCTATTAAGGATATATTACCACACCCTTTTGGCCCTTTTGATTTATTGGCTCAAGATATGCCTTTAGTGTTGGAAGAACATAAAAATGACATCTTTTTCAATGATGAATGTGAAAATCTTGGAAATCTGAGTAATGGGTATTTGGAATCGGCGAAAAAGAATGATGGGGCGGCGGCGCGTGGGTCTCACGCGCCCTACGATACTGAAAACTTTGGAAATCTGAGTAATGGGTATTTGGAATTAGCGAAAAAGAATGATGGGTTGTTGAAATCAGAGGCCGTCTTGGCGGCCGGCGCGTGGGTCTCACGCACGTACAGTGGGTGTCCAGGTGGTTTTTGTAGGCATTGATGGATTTGTGATGGGAGGTGATATAAAGGGATGCCTGTACTGGAGTACTGCGGAGTATAATCCGAGTATGATGCCGGTCCAGGCGGCGTTGGTGGCGTATATGGTGGGTGGCGGTGGGGGGTATGACCGGATTGTGGCCGCGGTTTTGGTGGAGAAAGAGGGGGCTATGGTGAGCCAAGAGGAGACTGCTAGGTTATTGTTGAAACATATTTCGCCGAAATGCGAGCTGAGAGTGTTTCATTGTGTTTAATTCGATATTCGATTGATTGATCAAATATTGTGTTCTGTGGATATCAGCAGGATGCAAGCAGTTGTTTATTGATCTTATTGATCTGATTTGTAATTTATTATTGTTCGAATTGAATAAGAAATGATTAACCTTTATACAAAGTATGTTGACATGATGTAAGAAGCTAATGTTGTTTGATCAATTTTGCTTATTGTATATGTCATGGTTGATGAATGTACGAGTGTACTTCTATCATAAAATATCGGGGTTGTTTGTTTCGGCTTATATAGCGGGCTTACGACTTATGTGGTTTTCGGCTTTATGTTTGATAAGCTCACTTTCTCCGGCTTCTTTTGAAAGTTTTCAGCTTATATAATATAGTCCGTTATGTTGAAATTAAGCAATATATAAGTGTGCGTTGGGAAACGTTACTTAAGGCGAAAACTCTCATAAGTCCTTAAACCTCGCATGTAAGCCGAATACAAACTACCCTACTACATGATCGCAGAATTGTGATCTCTCAAGAATTCTTACCATTTGGGAAAGCTATGAGCATATCAGAAATGAACATTCATTGTACAATTTGTAGTATGTTTATCATAACTAAGACTCTTGAGATTATAGATTTTGCCTTCAGCTAGACAGATACGAGATTGAAAAGGTACGTCTTTCTCAGACATAATGTGTCGTGTTGTTCATAAAAGTCGGTTCTGCTTTGCTACATGGTCACACCAAAAGCCGCAAATAAGAAGTCTCTATGTGATCTCAGGAATAAACTTGCCGATTTCTGAGATGGAATTTGATGCAAGTTGCAGTAAAACAAACGTTAGAAGTGTCTCGTAGTCTTCAAGTAAGGAAGCTTTGGCATCAATGGATCTACCTAAATAATGCTGTATGCATTAGATTGAAATACACAGTAGTGTGTATCAGTATGTTGTATGCCTGAACTGATTTATGCAGACACGAACGCAATCAAAAGACACGTTTTTTTTTCCTTTTAACCATGTCCTTTTATGATAACCATGAGTTTCTATTTCAGGAAAGTGCTAGCTATGTTTAAGCATAACCAAACCTTGATGGTATAAAATCACCCTACACATTTCTTCCCCACCTTCTACCCCCATTGTCTCCGTTTGAGGCAATGGCTCTTACGAAACACACCCTAATCCTAATCTTCCTTTTTGCTCACATCATATTCGCAACGTTCCAGAATGCCCATTCCACACCTTTACCTGCACCAGACTCGACCCCCACCAAACCTGACAAAGACAAAGACAAAGACTCTCCTGATGGCAAGAAAGCACCATCCGAGCAACCGGATGGACCTGAGGGCGGTGTGGCAAACAAGGTGGCAAAAAAAATGAAAGCCGTCGAGAAAAAGATTAGTGAATTCAATGATTCACTCAAGAAACGAATAGATAGCCCCGGATCATCACATGGGACCCAAGAATGTGTTTCAGAGTGTGACGAGGTGTTTGGTGCTGCCCTTGATGATATAAAGAACACTCTCGAAAGCCTTGAAAGCCAAAACCTAATGAAAGCTAATTTTGATGTTAGTGCGGTGGCCACCAATGTAGACACATGCACTGATTGCTTTAAAGAGATGGTTGGCGGTGACGAAGAGGTAGAAAAACTAGGTGATTGGGTACGGAAGACCACCGGAGATGCCCTTGAGGCTCTCCAAAAAGCTACCGACTAAATTATATATTATCAACATACCAAACTGCAAAACACAATATTTGGGACGAACAGGCTCCTACACATGCAGCTTTATAACACAGAGCTTTCGAATCCATTTTACTGTAGAAACTATCTTATATAGATTATTTGCAGAATGTAAAGAAGAATAACGAAACGTAGGAATGTAGTTTCTTTAATAGTTTGTACAAAATTATGTTTAGATAGACTATTAGAAAGTACAAGGATACATTGTATATTGCAAGGAATTTGTCAGCTTATTATGACACTTTTTCTCTTACATCATACAAGTTTCATAATTCCCGACTTTCACTTGTTGGGTGGAAGAACGGTTCCTTTGTAAATCTTCCATGGTCCACCATAGAATTTGGGTCTCATAATTGGCACGACCTCGCCAGGATGATCTTCCCAGTACTTTTCCTGTAAGTTTAGAAATAAATGTAGTTAAGGAAATACTATACGTAGTCATTCTGTCATCTTTTTATTGGATTTATATTGTTTTAGTCCGCCCTTTTTAACCATGTTTATAAAGAAATTTACAAGATATCAACGGGTCCTTAGATGTGCGCTTAGAAAGTGATTGCACGATATCAGATAAAGATAATCAAGTAGTTAGCTGCAAAAAGAATGAGTTGCAGGAGATGGTGTTTGGATATTCTACCCTTCAATAAAAACTTTTGTTGCATATAGTGTCGATATATTATCTCACCCAATAACATCAGATAATCTTACGCAGAGGTATATAATCCGAACGCTAGAAACAGTATTGCGAGTTCAAATTTCACTGATAATAATTTAAATGCAAGCCACATATCCAAAACACCACCTTAAGAGTACCTTGTAGAGTTGCTCGGTGATTGCAGCTCCAATGACGCCAGTGTAGAAGGCACAAACATAGATCTTAACAAGAGGAGTGAATGATTTTGGGCGCTTGTATGGATCAACCATTGTCCAAAATCTACTTCATCCCCCCATCGAATCAAATTAATAACGCCTAAAATATTTCCTCTCTCATATTCCCTCTCCTACCCTTTTAATTTTTTTATATAGACTCAATACTCTTATACTTTCACCACTAATATTAGATATACACATATTTCACCTATTGACACGTTGAACCATACAATCGCCCAAAACACATCACCCTCATATATACATCTCTCTGATTTTCCATTCAACACTTTCATGTCATTTGATCAGCAATCCCCGCAGCAACTCCTCAAGGGTACTCTTAAGGGATGTTTGGATATGTGCTTTGCCTTTAAATTTATTATCATTGAAATTTGAACTCGCAATACTGTTTCTAGCGTTCGGATTATATACCTCTGCGTAAGATTATCTGATGTTATTGGGTGAGATAATATATCGACACTATATGCAACAAAAGTTTTTATTTGATGGTTTTTTTGAAGAGGAGTATAAATAGATGAATTAGGGATTTAGCGAAATTTTAGGATAAGGGTAGAGAATATTTTTAGAAATCCAAAAACACCATCCTCCTGCAACTCATTCTTTTTGCAGTAGCTAACTCACGTTGATTATCTTTATTGGGATATGTTTGGCAATCACTCTTTCTAACGCGCACATCTCTAAGGTCCCGTTTTGATATCTTGTAAATTTCTTTTAAATATAATTAATTTTAAACATGGAGTTTAAATTTAATTTTATTTTTAAAAAAGGGTCGACGGACTCCTATTCTATAATAAATTATAAAAATAAATAAAACAATATAAATATCATAAAAATAAATGTATGAGATATCGTGCAGATGCGGGGATTTTCAAAATATAAAAGGAGATGACCCAGTATTACGATACGTATAGTTATTTCCTTTTTAATACATTTATTTCTAAACTTCTACAGGAAAAAAAGTACTGGGGTGACACCTGGCGACGTGAGGTAGTGCCCAATTATGAGACCCTAATTCTCATGGTGTTGTGTTGGTGGATTTGTGGACATGGTAAGAGTGGTAAAAGTATTTACCTAATAGGAACCGTTCTTACCCACTCCCAACAATGTGTGTTGAAAATCTGAATGCTGACGGGGAATGTCGGGAATTATGGGGGGGAGGGAAAGGGTCGGAATTTGGGATTGAAAAGAAGGGGAGAAGAGGAGAGGAAGGGGGAATGGAGGGGAGTGAATATTTTGAAACCGTGGACTTAAGGGAAAATTAGGAAGAATTATGGTGGGGAATTATATATTTGAAATATTGAGATTTCAAACTTGTTATGATTGTTTTGGGTTATATATAAGAGAAGAAAAATCAAGAAAAGTTTTCTTAGATTGCATGCTTAGATGAGAGGTGGAGGGTGTTAGATTAAAAAGTAATTATTTAATTTATAAAAGGTGGGGAAAAGTTTCTTAGATGCTTTGTGATGAAGGCTACAAAATTCCGTGTTTATACCAATGTGCCGAGGGTACGGGGGCGTTAGTGTGCGAGGCTATACGATGGGATTTGTATAAAACCTAGATACACAAAACCAGTTATTAAGTAAGAAACTACATTTCCTACTGTTTTCGTTATTCTTCTGTACATTCTGCCAATAATCTATAGAAGATAGTTTCTTACTTAGCAAGAATATGGAGTCGTTAGCCGCGGTTGTGTTTTTATTTATTGTAATAAGCTAGCTGCAAGCCAGCGTTGGTGGCTGATGAGCTCTGCATTTGTGTAGGAGATTCTGTTGCGTCCCCAATGTTTTGTGTTTGAGTTTTGCAGTTTTGGTATATTGTTGATTAATATATTTAATTTAGTCGGTTATTAGCTTTTTGTTGGTGGGGTGTGCCGCTGGGATCTCGGTGGGAGGCCGGACCTTTGCACTTGTTGGTGTTTTGTTTTGGTTGCGACCTTTCGTCCGGCATCCGCCAACCATGAGTTCTCTTTAAAGTACAGCAATCAGTGCATGTGTCTACATTGATTGGCCACCGCTACTAACTCAAAATTAGCTTCTTTTTTTCCCCCCATGAGGTTTTTTTTTGGCTTCTTTTTTTTCTTTTTTTTTCCCAAAGGCTTTATTTTCGAGAGTGTTCTTTCTTTATATCTTCAGGGCAGATAGAGCCTGAGCACAAACACTTCCCGTCACACTCCTGCTGAAACACAATTCTTGGGTCCCATCCCCCCATGTGTTTGATCCGGGGGGGCTACGCTTTTTTTTATGTGTTTTTTTTTTACGCTTTTTCTTTATCTCATATTCGTTTTTCTTGATGGACTATGTGATAATCATAAATCTCACTATATCTTTTTCTTCTTCTCGTCGGCTGTTCATTTTTTTTTTTTTTTTTTTTTTTTTTTTTTTTTTTTGCCTTTTCTTTGGCCTTGGCCACCTTGTTTCTTGGCCACACCCACTGCACACCGCATCTCAGGTCCCTTTGTCCGGTTTGCTCTGGGTTGGTGTTTTTGCGTTTGTGCTTTTTTTTTCTTGCCCAATCAGGTGAGTCTTTGTCTTTGACTTCTTTGTAGGTAGGGGTACAGGCGAGGTTTGCAGCCAGTGGGGGTTTGTGTGGTTGGGGGGCGCGAGGTGCTTGTTCAGGTGAGAGGGTTTCTGGTGGGTGGTTTTGTGAGAGGGGGGTTTTTTGGGTCGGTCAGAGTATTAATTGCGGTTGAAAGTCTTGGTCAGGTTTTAAAGGTTTTGTGGAGTTTTATTATGGTGAATGGGTCTGGTGGATACGGCGGGATTGGGATGGATGGGGAATTGATTATTATATGGGTGGGCAACTTTATGGAACGTAGACTTAGCTGGAGGATATCATGAATTTGACTATTTTGTGAGCAAAAAGGAAGATTTAAGATTTGGATTTATAATCTAGGGTTTTCGTGTGTGTGTGTGTTGTTTCGTAAGAAAATAAAAAGAATAAGAATAAAGAAAAAGAAAGAAAAGGAGAATAACTATTAAGAAAGTAATAAGAGCCATTAAGAAGAAAAAGAATGAAAAGATAAATTTTAACAGTAAAGATAAGAAAAAGGATACGAAAAGGAGACGAAAAAAGGACAAGTAATTAGAGCCATTGCCCTCAAACGGAGGACAATGGGGGGGGGTTTAGTATAGAAAGAGATAGAAGTAGGAAGAGTAGATTTTAGAAGGTGGGGGAAGAAAAGAAGGAGGGGTAGAAGATTTAGGGGTATGAAGAAGGAAGTTGATAGAGATTAGAAGGTTGGGGTATAGATTTGACAGGTTTGGGGAGGTAGGTAGAAAGATAGAAAGTAAGAATAGGAAAGAAAGAAAGAGAAGGGAAGAAAAGAAGGGGAAGAAAGCAGAAGAAAAGAAAAAAGAAGAAGAAATAAAGAAAAGAAAAGAAAGAAAGAAGGTTTAACGGTTAAGAAGGTTTTGAATGTAGAAGGTGAGATAGGAAGCCTGAAGTGGTGAAGAGATTGTAGGAAGGTTTAGTTAGAAGGTAGAATTTTAGGAATTAGAATAGAAGGTTAGAAGTTGGGTTTAGACTAGGATTAGAAGAGAAGAGGGGCGTGGGGGGGGAAGAAGGAATAGAAGGTTTGTTTGGGGGGGGAAGAAAGAAAGAAAGCGGAAGATAAAAGGAAAAGAAGAGAAATGTCGTAGAAAAAGAAAGAAAGAATAAGGAAGAATGAAAAGAAGAAGTAAGGAGGGGGCAAGAGAACAGAAAAAAATTCACGAATAGAAATGTGCAGGGATAAGTAGAAGGTGGGGCGAAAGTAAGAAGGGGGGGGAAAGAAAGAAAAGAACCTGGGGAAGGGAAGAAAAGGAACGAAAGAAGGAAAGAAAAGAAAAGAAAAGATGAAGATTAATTTGAAGGGCTTTTTAAGGGGTTGAATTAGAAGCATGGGATAGGAAGTATTAGAAGAAGTAGATTAGAATCGTATTAGAAGGTTAGACATGAAGTGGTGTTTGGGGAAGAAAAGTACGGGAAGATAGAAGAAAGAATAGGAAGAGAAATATAGGTGAAAGGGTTGGGGGTGTTTGTTGGTGGGGAAGAAGGGAAAGAAAATTGGGAAAGAAAGGGGATGAAGAAAGAAAGAAATAGAAAAGAAAGAAAGAAAGAAAGGGAAGAGTAAGTTAAGAAATGGATAATGAAATATTGAAAGTATGAAGAAGTATAAAGGATTAAGAAAGAAAGGTAAGAAATGTGTTGGGTGAGGATTGGTTATTTGGGTGTGGGTTGGAATATGATATGTTAGTGTGTTAGATTACCATTCAAGTAGGTTTGGTTGGTTATGCTCTGTCATTAAACATAGCTGTAAGACAGCACTTTCCTTGAAAAAATAGTAACGCTGAAAAATAGATTTGTGCGTATCCTGGTTGGTTAAAGCTGGGGGGGTGAATTGTTGGTATGCGGGGGGGGCTTTGCGGTTTTATGTTGGGGTGGGTAGGTTTTCTGGGGACGCCGGCCAGCGTAGAGGGGGGAGCTGCAGATGGTTGAGTGGGCCGTGGCAGCGTCGGAGGTCACCGGATGTCAGGTGTTAGGTGTGGTGAGGAGGCAGAGAGGAGCGGGGATGGGTTATGGGTTGGGTGTTTGGTTTTTATCGGTTGGGGGGGGGGGGAAGTTCTTGGGCGGGGGTGGTGGGGGGGGGTTTTTCGGTTTGGGGGCGTCAAGCAGGTGGAGGATTGTGTGGGTTTTGGTGGTGGGGGTGTCAACGTGGGTTTGTTTGTAAGGAAAGCGTGGTGCTTGGGGTTTTTTCAGAGGCATGACTAACTATACTATAATACACACTAATGTTGTTATTTCAATCTAATGCAATATCAGCATCTTTTGGTGTAGAGTCCATTTGTGATGCCAAAAGTGTGCTTCGTTTAGTTGCGTTCGGGTACCGGTGAAGACCTTGAGTAAACACGGCGGGTTCGGGTGGTGTGGCCTTGCAAAACCTGATATCAAAGTCCCATTTTTCCTCAGAGGGGGAAACAAAAATGGCAAAGCCTCCCAAATAGGTTTATTACCTGGAGATCACATTAGACTATACTTTTTTTTTTGCTTGCTGGGCTTTTTTTTGGTCTTTTCTGTTACCCTACCAGCTGTCGTAGTGTCCTTGTTTCGATGCGTGTGGACCATAGTATTTGTATGTTAGCACCCAAGCAGAGAACCAAGAGAGAACAAGGACTTTTTTTTCTCATATTTGTTATGAAACAACTACGACACCCATCTTATGGTTTGCTTTCCTACGAGAAAGAACGTTTACCTATTCAATCTCTGTATCTTGTCTAGCTTAATGTATTTTTTTGCAAAATTCTTTAAATGTCTCCTCCTGTCTCTTCCAAGGACGATCTTAGTTATGAATAACAAGGCTTTTTATAATTTCTTTTTTTTTTTTTTGTTTTATACACTTACAAAATTGGGTGACAAAATATTTCAATTGTTTTTCTAATTTTTGATAGGCTCATAGTGCCTTTGCCCATAATGGTAAGGGAAGGGGTGGTGTATGGTGAGGTAGATTTGATGTGTATGGTCGTGCGAATATGTATTGTGGGATGATTGTTGAAGGGGGAGGTGGGAAGTTTCTCGGTGGAGATATGTATTGCGAGGTGAGTGGGTGTGGACACGGTGGTGGAGAGGACTTGTCTGAGATCACAATGCTGACGGGGTGGGGTTAGGGGTGTGGAGGGTGTGTTTGTGGGGTTTGGGATCGTCGGCGATAGAGTGCGGTGGTTCTTGTGGATTATGGGGGGTGTTCGCCGGTCCTGCGGCTTGCTAGGAGTTTTCCATGTTAAGGCACTACTTTTGATGGCTTATTTTCAAACATTTCGGCTTTTTTATTAATATTAAGCTGGGGGGGGGGGGGTTGAAAAAACTTTCAAAAGATAGCCGGAGGGGAAGAAAAGAGGAAAGTGTGAGGGAACAGAAGCGGAGAGATAGTGTGCGAACAGAAGTAAGAGAAATTAGGAGGAAATTAGGGGAAAAGGAAAGAGAGAAAAGGAAAAGAGGAAAATAGGAGGGAAAGGGAGAAGGAAAAGAGGAGAAAGACGTAGAAAAGAAAGAAGAAATAGAGGGAAAGAAAAGAGAAAGAAATGAGGGGAAAAGGGGGAAAAGATAGGGAAAGAAATGAGGAAATCGAAATTTGAGAAAATAAAAAGTGAAAAAAGAAAGTGATGAGAGAAAGAGAAGAGGGAAAAAGAAAAGAAAGGTTCATAGAAGAGTGGAGGGAATAGAAGAGAAGAGAAGGAAAGTGAAAGGAAGAGGAATTTCCCGGGAGGAAGTGATATGCGAAATTAGGGGAAAGAGGAATGGTGAAAAGAAGGAAGGAAGAAAAGTAGAAAGAAAAGAGAAATGGAAGATGACGGAAGAGGAACGGGAGGGAAGGAAAGATGTTATGGTAATGAAGGAAAGAGGAATTCTGGTGTTCGGTAGGAGTAGTGGTGAATAGGAATGTTGCTGGAGTGAAAAGAGTGTTAGATAGTGGTAGGGTGTAAGGTGGATGAGGGGGGAGAGTTAAGGAGTATGTGTTATGGAAAGCGTGGTGGTGTTGGAGATGAGGATTGGGGTTGAGGTGATGAAGGTTTTCCTGGTTGTGGGGGTTGAGGGGGGTTTGGGGTATGTTTGGGGGTTACGGTGTTTGTTGTGTTGTGTGTTGTGTCGGTAGTGGAGGAATGCGGTGTTGTTTGTGATTGTTGTTTGGTGGATTGGGAAGAATTGTGTGATAGAGAAGGGATAAAGGCGGTTAGGAAGACTTAAGGATTAAGTGGTGTAGACAATATAGGGTGGAGAAAAGTGTATACAGAAGAGTTGAGTCAGAAAGGGGGGGAAAGGAGGGGAAGAACGAGGGGGGGGGAAAAGGGGAGGAGAAAGTGACCAGGAACAAGGGAGGAATAATGGAAAGAGGAAGTGAGGATAGTGACATGATGAAGTGAGGACGAAATATTTAGAAATTTCAGGTGAAAGTATTTCAGAAACTAGGAAAGGAGAGGGAAAGGAAAGAGGGGATAGGGTGAACAGGAAGGGTTAAGGGATAGAGAATGAGAGAAAGACGAAAGGATTTAGGTGGAAGAAGTGAAGAAAGTGTGTTTCAGAAAAGGATAAAGGGGAAGAGGAAAGTAAGAAAGTTGAAAAGGAAAGAGAGGAAATAGGGGGGGGGGATAAAGTAAAGAGAAGAGAATAGATTAGTGTAAGTAGGAGTAGTAAGGGGTTAAAGAGGAAAGAGTTAAGGAAGTGTGTAGAAAAGGGTATGGGATATAGGGAAAGCAGTATGAATCTAGGGGTCGGGGTAAGGTATTGGGTGGGGGGAAAAGTATGAGATGGGAAAGTGTAGTAGGTGCTGTTTTGTTTGTGTATGTTGGAAGGGGCGGGGTTTTGGTTTGGTGTGTTGGGGGGGGTTTGGGTGAGTGTGTATTGCTGGGGTTTTTTGAGTCATTGTATTGGGGAGTGTGGGCATGTGAGTGATTGTGGGAGGGGGGGTGAGTGTGGGGTGGTGATTTTTGGGGGGTGGGGTTATTTGGTTGGTGTTGCCGTGGGGGGGGGTGTGGGTATAGACGTTGGATTCTGGACCGGGGTGTTATAGGTATTTGTTTGTTATTACACTTCCGATGGGGTTAGTGTGTAGGGGTAAGTCGGTGGAGGATTACCGGGGTATGCGTTGTGGGGAGTTTGACGGGGGGGGTGCTGGGGTTTGAGGGTAAGTTTAAATTTGGTGTAGGGCGTTGTATTAAGTTTCGTTACTATCGGTGGAAGATAAGCTACCGGGCGTCCTTTATTGGCTTAATATATAAAATTTATGAAGCCAATAAGCCGTCCGTCGATAAAACAAACGAAGCCCCCCCCCGATCGCGCGCTCTCCACAACCGTGAATTGGAAGATAAGGGTGGTGGGTGTACGGGTCTCCATGGTGTTGCTGCGGACCTCGTGGGATGACATGGTCTCTGGTGCTGGGGGCCGCCATCGAGCTATACCAGGTCCTATATTACACTGACTGTGTTGTCGTAACTACATCCATTTGACATATTCTTAGTTAAAGGGCAAAAATTGAATTTTGCTTTTCCCATAATCTACTAATGTAGCTTTCTTAATGTAATTATTAAAGAGTGAAATCATTTTTATGTCAATTGTCGAACATAATATTAAATTACAAAGTCAGATCAATTATAATAAAATATAAACAACAGCTTACACTGCTGATATTCCCCGCAGGAACACAATATTCTCATTGATCAATCAAAACTTCGAATAACGAATTAAAAACACAATGATTGATTGAAACACTCTCAGCTCACATTTCGGCGAAATATGTTTCAACAATAACCTAGCAGTCTCCTCTTGGCTCACCATAGCCCCCTCTTTCTCCACCAAAACCCGCGGGCCACAATACCGCGGGGTCATACCCCCCCCCTACTCACCCCACTCAACCACCCTTAATTACGCCACCACCCAACGCAGGCCTGAACCGGCCCTAAAAATATACTCGGATTATTACGCCGCAGACTCCTTGTACATCCACTTTTATACACATTCCCATCACAATCCATCAATGCCACACCACTGGGACACCCACTGTACGGTGCGTGAGACCCACGCGCCGCCGCCAACGCCTCTGATTTCAACAACCCATCATTCTTTTTCGCTAATTCCAAATACCCATTACTCAGATTTCCAAAGTTTTCAGTATCGTTCTTTTCTAGGTGGCGCGTGAGACCCACGCGTCCGCCGCCACCCCCCATCATGCTTTTTCGCAGATTCCAATACCCATTACTCAGATTTTCACATTCTTCATTGAAAAAGATGTCATTTTTTTATGTTTCTTCCAACACTAAGGCAATATTTGAGCCTAAATCAAAAAGGGTCCAAAAGGGTTTTGTGGTAATATATCTTAATAGGCTTATACCTTCATTATCATTAGTAGATTCATTGAATCATGGGTGCTAGAAACATTTCTCAAAAACTCTGCAAAAATCTGCGGCAATGCACAAGGAGCAGAAGAAACAGCCATGTAAAAGCACTTGGGCCCACCACACCACCACCCCACCATCCACACAACCAAACCACCAATGAAAAAAAAACAAAAACAAAAAAAACAAAAAGGACATATTATAATCAAAAAAAAAAACTGTTCTAGCAATGGATATGGCTGAATGGGTGGAATGATAATGAACAATGAATGCTTGCAAAATAATGATGCAAAAACAATGGCACCAAACAAAGCCAGAAAAACTCGAACAGCCAGGGAGGGAGGACATGGAAAGGAAACTGGGATGAAGGAGTGAAGGGGAAACTCGAACTTTATTGGCACCCCACGAAAAAAGACACCCCATACGCAAGGACAACCCGGACATGTGCCCCCCCCTTACGTGGTGGGGGGAACTTGGAAGAGAGGGAAGATAGGTGTGGAGGTTTGGGGGTTCAGCTTGTGGCATTTCATCGTGCGAGCGAGTTTTGGCGCGAGGCCGAGGAGAGAAGGTTGGTTGTTGCTGTTTAGTGGACGTGGACGAGGAGAAGAGACGAGGATCTTGTCTTGTGCCGAGCGAGATTGCGAGGTTGCGAGAGATCTTGAGCTTGTGGGGAAGACGAAGTGGTGAGTGATGGTCAAGTTGGAAGTTGTATGATTAAGGAGGTAGGAAAAACGAGATTGTTGTGATTGTTGAGGGAAGTGTGGTAGAGAATTTGTTGAAGTGTGGTGTTAGAAGGTGAATGGGAGGTGGGCTAATTCTGGGGAGGGTTTTGTTTGTTTGTGGGAATTTTTTTGGCGGATGGGATTATGGGATTGTGCTCTTGGGTTTGATTTGGAGTGGATGTATGTTTGTGGGTGTGTTTGTTGTTGTTGTTGGTTTGGGAAATTGATTGTTGTTGTGTGGTTGATGGAATTTGTTGAGTAGTGATCAGAAAAAGATGGAAGGAATGAGGTGGGGGAGAAGTGGGGATGGTAGGGAGGGGGTGGAGTGAAGATTGGAGATGTGTTGATATGGGATTGATGTTCCAATCAGTGGAGTGTTTGGGTGTGTGTTTTCAACATGGAAAAAAATAAAAAAAAAAAGTGTTCTCTCAAGTTGTGTTGTTTAGTTGTTATTTGTGGTCAAACAAATAATTGTTTCATGTTTTATGGTTTTTTGTGGAAGGGTATTAATAAATAAGTTAGGGACGCTTTGATTTTCATATTTAAAAGTAAAAGAAAATTAGTTGTTTGTATACTTGTAACATAATTTGGTGGATTGGGGGAAACTTGTTGTATCATGTTTGGACTCAATTGAGAGATATTTTGATCCGGAGAATTCTAATCCGTTTGTTGCAACCAGATCGTTGGGTTTATGTGTTGGGGAATAAGCGGTATCGGGGGGGGGGGGGGTTGTGGCGGGTGGTGGTGGTGTTGTGGGTGTGGGCGTGGGTGTTGGGTTATCGGTGATGGTCGTTTAAGTTATTATTAAAGTAATTTATTTTTATTTGTTTTTCATTGTTTGTTATTTATTTGATTTTCTTATCTAGTTTAATTAGAGTCTTTTTTGGGGGTTTTTGTGAACTACGATCGCTCATACCAATCAATATACAACAATACACTACCATGCATGGGTGGTGTCTGATTTGTTGTATCATACTCGGGAGCCTGCGTTTCAGCAGACAAGCATGCAATATAATTTTAAGTCAAGCAAAGCAGAAAGTTTAGAGCAATTATAGCCAAGCAAAATGTCGTTTCACCAGGTACCACGGTCACCCCCTTCATCAACAACGTTGTATTTGTTGTAATTACAATACCTAACCCATTGACGCCTTCACAACCATTCCACCCCACACACAAGGCCGGTCGTTGGTGGTTTGTGGATGGTGGTTGGGTTGGTTGGTCGTGGAGCAGTGCTTGGTCCAAGTGGCCGGTGGTTGGCAGAGCGTTGGTCGTGAATCTACAATTTAACGGATATCAAATAGATCGTTTAAATATTTTAACGAAAATAAAATATCTTAAATTGACCAAAAAAAAAAAAAAAAAATAAAAAAAAAAAAAAATAAAAAAAAAAAAAAAAAAAAAAAAACAAAAGAAAAATAATAACAATAATAAGTTGACTACCCTCTTGGCATATAAAAAAATTAATAGGGATTTCTTAATTTGGAATAATGACATTCAGGGTTTTTTTTTTTTTTTTTTTTTTGCCTTTTATTTTTTATTAATTTGATAATGGTAGTAGCATTATTATCAAAATTGGATAATGAAGGTGCTAAAAAATATTATTAATCTTTGTGAAAAACTGAGAAAAAAATGTAATGACCCAATAAATAAATATCAATTAACAAAAGGGAACTTTTAATGTGTCCTAATTGGCACATAGTTAAAAGTGGGTTCTATTGCATACACATCATCTTATAAATGATCATTCAGTAGTTGTGGGGCCATAATTGTGACCACTTAATATACTTGTTGGGCCTTGCTTGGCCATTTATACAGAGGACAATGGGTTGTGTGGACCTCTTTAACTTGTGCCCCGTATAGGCCTACAAATTAAAAAAAACCCCATAATGAAATATTGACAATGATCGAGGTAACTATTCATTAGAGTTTTATTTTGATAATAGATAGCCTAAGAGACAAAGGTTGCCCGCCGTGACCTCGATCGTGAGCTATTATTTTATTATAATAAGGCTATGTGGTTAGAGCAAAAGGCGATCTCTTTTAGCATTGTTATAACTCATAACACATAACTTAACTTAAAAACATTATACACTTATAACTTTAAGTTAGGGATACTTTCTATCCAACAACTTAACCAAATAAAACATTAAAAATAAAAAACAAAAATATCTGAATAATTTGGTGCAGGCCCCTACAGCTCACGGGTGGTAGGTCAGCCTGCATTAATCCGTCAGCTTTAAAGATACCAACTAGTCTTATAAGCAGTTGCGTAGCCAAATGAGGTGTTAGGGGTGGGGCCATCATGGCCCACCTATCAACAGCCCACATAATTCTTATATGGATCGTATAAAATGCTTATTTTATCATATTAGCTCAAAATAAATGAGGTTAAACCTGCAGTAGCAGCAAAATCTTTTTCCAATTATTTTCATACTTTTTTTTTACATTTATTGGTTGCTTCAAAAAGTTCTAAATAAAAAAAAATTCACTACTTCAATAAATATTATTCTATTTAAGCTCTTGTTATTATCTGAGGAAAAAATATTGGCCCACCCACAAGCAAAAAAAAAATTATTGGGGCATACGCCCCTTGGTGCTTTATTTTATAAGTAGCATCCGTATACTGTTAATGTTTTAAATGGTTTATCTTTGAGCGAAAAGACCTTGACTTGACACTATTCAATAAGTTATTTCGATTGGACCCTTTTCTGCATTTGTAGGTAAAGCTTTGATTGAAAAAAAATTTATAGCAACAAAATGACTTCTTTGGAGTTTTACAAGGTTTATAGACTAGACACAATGCAAACTTACGTTTTAGTTGTAAAATTTTTCACCTTTACTCCCTTCTCATGAACATATTTATGTATATAAACTCATTCATGAAGAAGCTTTTGAAAAGCTATCATGCATTGGTGTGGTTTTATAAAGATAGCTCTTTAGGAAATTAAAGTTATTGATAATGTCAAGGGTGACAAAAATAATAAAAGTCATTATAACTCTGCATTGCAATTATATACTCTAACGTTCAACAACTCGTGCTCTAAACTGATATAATATCTTATCAGTCAAATACTAATCCGTATTCAAATCCAGTTCATCATACCTAACGGTCTAACATAATAAAATAATAGGTAATTACTGAAAGAAAATAGTTATTGTACCTAATAATCATGCGTATTTATGTTCCTAAAATTTTCTTGCAATTTAATCTACTAAACAACTTTAAAAACGTGACAATCATTTAAACTCTGATGTAAACCGCTCTTTAACTCTTGAGACGACCTCGGATTTACCATAACTACACTACTAACGACGAGGTTCTCTGCCCGTTAGTGCGTTTGTAAAGGTGATATGAGTTTTATAAATTTAAAACATGGTAAAAATATGTTTAAAGCTAGCCTGGTACCCGCGTAATGCGGTGGCGGGTACCCTGTGACTATATTTTACGGCGAGCAAATGTTATCCGGCTAAGCGTTTTTCTAACGAAAAAATAAAGAATCTCTGTAGTAAGTACCAGTAAGAGTTGAGGAGTGAAAGTGAGGGTATATTGTGAGACTATTTTTGCTGTAACAAAAAACATTTGTGTGTGGGAGATACAAAATGGTTTGTGTGGATTTATATTATGGATGCGGTTACACATTTTTAATAATTATTATTGATAGTAATGATTTCAAGCGGTTACACGTTTTTAATAATCATTATTGATAGTAATGATTTTAAGCGGTTACACGTTTTTAATGATATTGCTTATTCTTTTTTTAAGATTTGGAAATGATAAACTTGGACAAATTCAATAATTATTTTTAACAGTGAACAATCACTACATATAAAAAAGAAAAACAATTACTGTAGAACGTAAGTAGTAGTTAAGTAAATTGAACAATTTCAAACACCCCAATAATCACAAATCAAATATTAAAATTCTAACAATCAGACAAAATAAAACCCCAAACGGGTTATCATCATCATCATCGATCATCAATTCAAAACTACAATCACCAAATCACTAACATAACATGATGAAAAAAAACTAACTAAAAATCTCAACCACTTCATCAAAAGTTAATAGATTCAGGATCACGGATGCTTTGCAGATCAATCATAATCATTAAAACTATATCCTTAAAATATCCAATTCATCAAACTTAGCATTTGACTATCAATGATGTAAGCCCTCAACATTTCTTTGAAATCGTTTGCAACAAATTAACCATGATGTCATCAAACATTTTAACAAATCATCCAAATCAAACATCTTAAACCCTCTTCATTCATCTCCAAAACCTTCATCACATTTTTAAAAAAATGACATCGAAATAAGAAGACCTCCATTTAGCCGTTACAGCTTTACCATTTAATTGGTTGTTACATGTTTTGGGGTGTTACAAGTTTTAGCTATTAAATGATTTTAAAAGCTTTTAAATGTGTATGATGAATATTTTCTAATGGTTTTATATCTTTCCTAATAAAGTAATCTTTTTTACTTAATTTTTTAAGACTTTTAAAAATAGATGGGCTAAATGTTTTATAAAGAAA
Organism: Tanacetum coccineum; assembly: GCA_026074375.1. Classification (NCBI taxonomy): domain Eukaryota; kingdom Viridiplantae; phylum Streptophyta; class Magnoliopsida; order Asterales; family Asteraceae; genus Tanacetum; species Tanacetum coccineum. Next base: position 28,877 of record BQNB010000656.1, on the reverse strand, counting down.
AAGAAAGGTGTTTGTGTTTTTAAGAGAGATAAAATAGAGAGATGAAAATGGTGTAATAAATTTTGTTAGTGTGTTAGGTTTTTATACTCGTATTTGAGTTTGTGGTTTACACTTAAATGATGTTTAATGGACCGTTACAAATAAACCACATGAATGCAGCAGTTATATTTTGACTGAATTGATGACAATATCAATGGTAGCAGTTATAAGTTGACTGTAATTAAAAATATATATGGGCCGTTACAGCTTTACCATTTAATTGGTTGTTACATGTTTTGGGGTGTTACAAGTTTTGGCTATTAAAGGATTTTAAAGGCTTTTAAATGTGTATGATAAATATTTTCTAATAGTTTTACATATTTCCCAATAAAGTAATCTTTTTTACTTAATTTTTTAAGACTTCTAAAAATAGATATGCTAAATGCTTTATAAAGTAGTAGGGATAGATTGTACCTATTACGTGTGACATATTTTTATAGTGGCATTTTATTAAGGATATGGTAAGATTTTGCATTATTAAGGCATGATTATAGCAATATTGGAGAGTTGTTACCTTTTTTTAGCCGTTACAAGTCTTAAGGTTGGAGGGATGTTACTTTGGTTTTATAGATCAAAAAGGAGAAGATGAAAAAGTGGAGAAAGACTCACCAAAGAACATCGAGCCATGAAAAAAAGAGAAAGATATACAGTCACGTGCATCATGTTGATAAGGTAGCAGCGGTTGGCAGCAGATGGTGATCAAGCTAAAGTAGGGGAGAGCAGGTGGCAGCCGGTCATTCCGGCGAGAGATCGGCAGAGACGGCGACGGAAGCCGACGGCAAACAGTGGCTCGTGGCGTCCGGCGTGGTGGTGACGTCCGGCGTGGTAGTGATGTCCGGTGGTAGGGACGGGGTGAGAGGTGGAGGTGGCGGATGACAGTTTTTATGAGATGGGAGAATAGTGGGTATTTTTTGTTGTGTCTGTGTTTGTGTGATATGTGAAATGGATTGTAGTTATATTTATAGTGATACAATGTAACAACCTTTTTAATAGTTTTTAAAGAGGGTATTATATTGTTTGACAGAATTTTATTGCTTGCATAAAAAGATTATAAATTATGTTTTGTAACTTGGAATGTAACAGCCTTTTTAATGGCTTTTAAAGAGGGTGTTAAATTGTTTGGCAGAATTTTATTAGTTGCATAAAAAGATTGTATAACGTGCATAAGGATTTGCACTACTTAAGACTTCTTTTTATAGTAATCTTTTTTACTTAAAATTTTAAGTACTTTTAATTTTAGAAATTTTTTTAAAGAGGCGCGAGGGGTCTAGAGGAGAGAGAGGAGGAGGACATTGGCTAAGGAAGGGATTGAGATAAATAGTAAGGGGGAGATTTAGATATACTAAACTTTAAAATAAACATGACGATACATAGAGAACGATATGGAAAATAATAAACACATACACAAGACGAAAGACAAATTAATGTGAGTTTGATATTCACTTTTCATTATTTCTTCATATTTCCTTCTGATGATAAAGCGGACTGTATCTGTGGCGGCAACGACTCGAGATCAATCATGAGAAACTCTAACTCTCTACACTCCAGGAACCCTAGTTCTTTCTTTATCTTCGCCTCGTACGCAGCTTCACATTTTGCGTCTATAATCCTGAGATAAAACCCCCCGTTGATTGCTCCCCTCAGTGCTCCCCCCGGCGCTCGACGTGTCCGCCGATTTTGCTTTTTTCGTGAGTCGAGGTTTGTCGGCGGGACGAGTCTCGGATCAGGGCCAAATAGTTCAGCTCTAGAGAGGAGAGGAGGGTTTCATCAAACAAAAAAACACCTCCGAGTCCTTTAAGGTATGATTTTCAAAACATTTCATACTACACTCGAGAGACATAACACAACCTTAACTATCTATAACATATAGTAAAAATAGCGTTCATAAACGTGTCTTTTGCTTCTCGATATGATCAGCCTCATTTTCCCCACTTTTACTGTGTTAAATGTTTTGTAAATAGACAATACTATCTTGCTCTTTGGCAATCATCTCATCGTTAATCCTCTCCATACCCCGTCGTTATATTTTTGGTACGAATAGCACTTTTTATAGCCGTGTTGAAATCTTTCATAATTTGGTTCCAAAACGCTTCGTCGGTTCGGTCATTTTCGATATTGGTGTTATGGGAAACTTCGACCCAAGTCTCGGTTAGCAAGATTTCTTCGTCGCGTGTCCAACGGGTATTCGCTCGTGTCTGTTCTTCCACGTCATCCTCGTCGTCCGTGTCCAAATTCACCATGGGTTGTTTTTTGACACTTATTTTCCTTTACGTTTTGCATCACAGGGGTCTTGGGCTTGTGATACTTTGAATTGTGGTTGTGATGGTTGTGAGTCAAAGAATTGTGGTTGTTATAACTGTGATTGAAAATATTGTGGTTGTGATGATTGTGATTGAAAATATAGTGGTTGTGTATTTCTTGGATTTTAGAAATTTTGGAATCCGAGATGTTGTTGGTTTTGATGATACGCAAGTTGTTGTTGATAAACTTGTCTGGGTGTCATTTGCGTTCCAAACGCAGGATACACTGTTGCGAGAGAGAATTTAATTTTTTGTGACGATGGGGTAGACGGATTCGAGGGGTTCGGAGGAGACGGGTATTGTTGCGGGTTACTGTTGAGAAGATCAGTATAGTAACCATCGTGTGGACCTTTGAACATTATTTGTTGAGTTGAGAATATTGAAAGTAATTATGTTTTTGAAGATAAGTGTGTGTTGCGATGTTAAAAATGATGTGTTATAATTATAGTGAGAAAGTGTGTAAAATTCAAAAAAATGAAATGGTTTTAAAATATGTTATTTGGTTACAACATCAAGTAAAAAAGCAACGTGTATGTATTAAAAGTTTTGTCTTTCTTCCTCGCTTCCACGGCGGACGCATATACGGCGAGAGGTGCGAAGGGTACCGAGTATGTTGGCGAGAAAATGACGATGGTTAAGGGAGTGAGCCACGTAGAGTGGTGAGAGCTCTACCTCTTCACCATTACCTATCTCTCTCATAGACTCAAAATCATAGTTATAAAAAAAAAAAGAAAATCGACACCTTTACTTCCTGTGGTTTTCGCGAGGATTTCACGTAGAATCCGAGAAGAAAATTCTTAGGTCACTTGTGTGTTATTCTTGGAATCTTATGGATTCTAGAGAGTGGTAGCACGTTAGTGGACAACGAGTGGTGGTATACGCTGAGGAACTGGGCAGGAGCAGGGGTCAGTGGTAGAGATATTTGGATAGGACTGGTGACTAGAGATTTTACTAAAGAGGCGCACACATTCCACAAACAGCTTGACTTCCGTAGGACTGAGCGTGCAGGCCAGATACATCGATTGTGCTCTTACCATATCGTGAAAATAGGAACTAAAGAACTGGGAAAAGAATCATCCTCTCAAGAGCGATACTCAGACGTTGCCGGAATCATCAATCTCTTTTCCATCAGAGACAGAAAACTGACATAGGATGGCAGAGAATTTCAACAAGAGAGTCTATGCCTGTCAACAGACATCAATATATAGATTCACACAGGGATAGAGCGAGGATTGTTATACGAGCGTCTATTATTATCCACTACAAGAGAGTAAATATCCATTTTATTTTATTTATTATTATTTTTATTTTATTTTTATTATTTTTTTTATAATTATTTTTATTTTTATTTTTTTATAACACTAAACCTTTTTTATTATAACACTAAACTTTATTAGAAATTCATATTATTATTATTTTGTTTTTTTGGTTTTTTATTATTATTATTATTATTATTATTATCATTATAATTATAATAATCATTATAATTATAATAATCATTATTATAATTATTATTATTTAATTATATTTAATAATTATTATTTATTTAAAATTAAATATAAATTAAACGTTTAAACCCTATTTTTATTTTATACTTTAATAGTTTTATAGAATTAAATTTTATAAAAAAATAGTATTTATAAAATATTATTAAATATAATAGCTTATATAAAATTATTATATACATATTAGTTTATATAATATTGTTTAAAAAATATTATTACATTTTATATAAAAATATTATTACATTTTATGTAAAAATACTATTTATATGTTAGTTTATATAATATTATTTAAAAATTATTATTACTATTCTTATTTTTATAAGTAATATATTTAGTAAATAATATCAGGTTTATTAAATCAAAACTCAAATTAAATTTTTAAGTATTATAATATGATTTCTTTTTTTTATTTCATTTTCCTTTCAACCAAACACATGCTAGTTTTGCAAATTCTAATTCTTCATATTCCAAATCATAGAGATTCTAGTTTCTAACATTCATTCCTTCACATTTCAATTCCTTAAACAGATTTCAATTCCGTCAAAAATATTCTGCTAACCAAACGGGCCCTTAACGTTTGGAATTTTGCATGTTGCTAGTTCATAAAACTAACGCTTCTTATCTTCAACATGTGGGTCGCACGTTAGGGGCAATTTGGTCAATTTAAGTGGAATACATTTTGTAGCTGCTACCTTCTTTTCATTATATGGTGGTAACTGTGCTATCAAAGCAAATGCTACTAATCATGTGTGGTTAATACAAAAAATGTCTGAACGTTCATTTATATTTTCGACTTCTCTACGTTTTGATAATAACAAAATGTAAAAACATTCTACGCTAAAAAAACGTATACAAGTTATTAGTCGTAAAATTCTATTTTGACGTAAATTACATAACGTATGTACAAACAGATATTAAACTTGAAGGATGATCAAAAAATAAGTTTTTGTCTTACACTTTACATTTTTATAAATATAACAAAAAAATTATAAAAAATATTTAGACAAAAATATTTTTGTAATTAAAAAAAATATTTTATTAGAAATAAATCATTCAAAATTCAAACTATGGTTTTCCTCAAAATAGATAAAACATAAACCAGATAAATTATCACCACAAAAAGACAAAATAGACGTCCTGACAACAATGACGATCCCATAAAATAGTGGACGTACCCTTTAATAATATAAGGGAACCGTCGGACCTTCTGGTGGTATAGAAGAAATCTTGGTTTACCTATAAAAACAGATCATTCCCAACTTGATTTTCACCATTTTGCACACTCTTTTCCTTAGTTAAAATCATATCTTAATCTTCAATTTCTTTGACATTCAACTGTTTAAGTTACTGTTTATAATTGATCCAATCATCCATGCCAATCAAAGTGCAGAGAAGAAAAATTCCGTATTCGCCAAGAATAAAGTGTTATAGTATTAGTTAGTCTCTTACGTAATCAATATTACATCAATTGTAGATCAACCTCTTTACTTCCAATATTGTGTAGTTGTTAGATCTGGCTAGTGTGTTAGTTCGAAATATAAGTGTGTGATCCATTTAGTATTTTAGTTCTCAAAATACATGTATGAGTGGTAGATTGGTTCTAGCTAAGATTATAACTCGATTTAGCTTAGTGTCAGAAATTAGTGTAAGCAATGTTGTACAGTTTTCTCTGCCTGAAGGAAGCTTATTGACATAGTGAAGTGAACTCTCGAGTTTGATACTCAGGGAGTAAAGTAGGGTGAAGAAAAGCTTCGCAGCCGAACCACTATAAATCTCTGTGTTGTGGTTTGATCGTTCTATCTCTTTACTCTTGTCTCGTTTTAGGGTGGAAAGCATGACACTATCTTATAAACTGTTTAGACACTATCTTATGAACTGTTGTGGTACTATCTTATAAACTGTTTGTTGTTTTGCGAACTCGCTGAATCTTGCATTATTTTATCATGCAACTTGGTATGTATGTGAGTTTTCACACCCCATTTTTACCTTTTTCTCTTGTTTTGGGGTGAAAAACATGACATGTCTTACTAAACTGAATGATTGTACTGTTACGAATGTTTGAAACTGATTGAAACCGAATGATTTGATGAAACTTGCTTCAGAACCTATAAATTGGTTTCTAAGTTTATTTGATGCTTGAGGTCTATTGGTGGTAACAAAACTGATACTACACTACTTTTAACTCATTTATGAGAGTTGAGAGGTTGGTATTTATGGATAGTGCTATTTAGGAGCATAGTCACTCCTTACTCCATCGAAGAGGGGTGCATAGTACTAGAATATGAAACTTTATGCTTGAAATAGAGCATGTACACTAAGGAACAATGGTCTTGATGGAAACAAGAAAGGCTGGAACATTTTAGTAGTGGCCCACATAGAATAGATAGCTAGAACATACATGAAGTACCAATTTAAAACCATTTTATTGTACTTTTTTGGAATCTACTTGTACTATTTTGTGGAAACAAACCACGCCCCAGGAAAAAACCCACTTCCATAGCTACGAGTCTTGGTATGGCAAGATTTGTAATAGGATGGTTACGATGTGTAATTTAACCAAATGACATTTTGATGCGTAGTTCTAGGACTTCAAAAGAAGTTTTTACAACTCCCTAGGCAGAGTAACCTAATCGTTTGCAGTGTATAAGGCCAAGACGTCCGGGTTTTGTTATCGTTCTCTAGGGGAATAGGTTGGGAAGGCTTGAACAAAGCTTAACCGAGATCTACGAGATTGAAAGAAGATTATTTTTGTATTTTTATATTTTATAGAAAGCAGGTAAATCAATGGTTTGAGAGGTTGGTTTGTTTAACTAATTAATAAACTAATTATAATCTAAACTACTAGTGATAACTTTATGATAAAATAATGTATTTACTTAATCATGCATTACTCATTAGATTGCTTCTCCTAATCCATTAACCATGTCATCACTCGTGATGGAATCTTTTGTAAGTATTTCCTAAGTCCATTAACGAATAAGCGACCCCCCGTCTATTTAATAATTCCATTAATGCAACGCACAAGTAAGGTAGTATGGATGAGACTATTTACAAGGCCCCTAATGTAAATTAAAATTGCAATTTGACATATCCTTAAGAGGGATCAACATATTAGGGGTAAGGTAGTATGAAGACTGTTACCGATGGTATCCTTTCTACACACTCGCGTTTCCCTAGACGTCTATGCCAGCTTAATATCTTATGGCTAGTTTTCTAAAGCCTAACGCGCACATTCATCACAAGAAGCAACAGTAAAAGGATCTACAATCCAACTTTCTTGCAATCATAAGCAAATACAAAGGAGGGTTTAGCCTAACATGTTATAAAGAGAGCATGAACATAAATCAATCAAACAACACATAGACATATTGAATGATTAAAGATAGATAATCTTGATTAAAACATGGATTAAGGTCAGTTACATTAGGATTTTGAGGCCCTAAAGTCGGCCTAAAAGCTGACAAAATACTTAGAGTTCGGCTCCCAAAAGTTATACAAAGTTACACTCTTAAAACCCTAAATTCGGCTTAATATATATATAGAGAGAAATCGTCGCGACGACGTCTAGTTATAGTCGCGATGCCGTCACGAGATAGAATCTTCTAGGTCTGATTTGAGTCGATTACGTTCTGTCGTCATCGTTAATTTCCTAACGCCGTCACTAAAGAGATCACGACGGAGTCGCTTTATGCTTGTGACGCCGTCTCCACGCACTGTTTGCACAATTCTTCAAGAGTTTTGGTGTAGGTCCGTAGTCTTGTTCGTTTCTTCTCTAAATGAGCCCAAGTCACGTGTATATCCTCCAAATGTCATCCAAGTGCTAAAAACCTAAAAACAAATGATTAAGCACATAATCTAGGCATATTTACATGATTTAAGAGGTTAAACGACCTCAAAATAGTGTATAAAATGACACCTCATCAAATACCCCTACACTTGGGATTTGCTTATCCTTAAGCAAATAGGCTTTTCCCCCTAGACAATAGCAATTTTGGTGGCATTTAACCTACTCGCTAAAAGCATTTTACAACACAACCTTCTAGACCTCGTAATTAAAAGCACGAAAAGTATATACTAGCACCTCACATAAGTGTTTGGGATTCTCTCTTTCACTCAGATGTATAATAAATTATAACAACTATGGGAAACGGAAAATTAACACTCATTACCTGTCATAGCATATAAATTACCATAGGCCTGGTAAAGGATCAAACCTCCACCGCTAGGCGCAAGCATTATTCATTATTATCAAAGAGGTCTTTTTAAATGGTTGTGGGGTGTAGGTGTAAGATAACATTAACGGAAACATAAACGGATAGGATACATTTGGGGAGTGATTTTTTGGGTGAATTTGGGGTGAAAGGGTTAGCTAATTATTTATACGAATACACGTTGGTTGGGTTACTAAGCCAAGAACTCGGACAAGATATACAAACTCTACAAAACTTTACACCAATCTCTTTCTTTTTCTTTTCTTGACTCTATGATAAACATAAACATAAGCAAATGGCAACCCGTACATTTCTTTACTTTTTTTTATATATTTTTTTTGTACACTTTTGCCCTGCCATTTCTTAAACATATAATACATCATAGGGGTTTATAAATACACCCCTATACTTGAACTTTTACATACTCGATATTTACAATCTAACTAATTACCCGAATTGAGGTGGATCAACATAACATGGAGCTTATTGAGCACTATTGGGGGTAATTAATTACTTCTTCCCCAATTCTTCATAATATGAATACTACCATGAATCCCAATCGTCTCAAAACAATATTTACAAGGATAAGGACTTAGCAACCGTGTACTCAATAATTGACTTGGGTTAAAACAATAATGTACTAAAAGTGAGTACATACAAGGTAGGCTAAGGTGATTTGGGTGTAACAATTGGTTTTTAAAGGTGATAATGCTCTTCATTAATAGTCTGGAATCCACTAGAAAATTACGAGAACCATGAAAAAGGATAGCTTTTTTTTTCGAAGGGTTGTACTAGGGGTATCCTGCATTAAAATGATTTTTCTGCAAGTGTGGGATAGTTATATTGAAGGTGTGACTATATTAACAATTAAAGTTTAAACTATGGGTTAATCCTAATGCCGTCTTATCTATCAAAACCTAATACTTATTATGCGTTTTCATCAGGATGCATCACAAAAAACAAGTTCTGGAAATTAATACACTACCAGTACACTCAAATAATTTAATATCGAAACAGATGTTTCCAGAAAAGGGCTACCTATACCACATTATACTTACACAACCATAAATTGACGAATAAACACATAGTGACCTGCATTTGAACCATAACTCTAACAACTAAAGTTAATAGAACTATCCTGGGTTAACAAAGAATGGATAACCTCGAATTCCTAAAGATCTAAAAGCGAACCTCACATTTTTGGGGTGGAATTTTGAGGGTTTTTATGCTAGTCATACACATTCCTATCTATGAGACGCAATTAATACTCAGTTTTCATCGATATGTGTCATAAAAAAATTAAATTTTGGTCAAAATATTACCTTTTTAAATGCTATGTTTCGATATATTACCCATTCATTTCTGGAACAAGCAAATGCAAATGAAGAATTGTTTCTAAGTATATTTTCCCCCTTACACTTAAGTGAACATTGATCCGCAATATTCTATAGAAGTACCCGTATAAACGAATAAGGGAAAAGAAAACAAGTAAAAGAAACTAGTACTCCCCTGTTTTGCTTAATAATGGAGAAGACACATGCGATAACTGGTTAAATCGTCCTCCAAGAATCATCCAATGAAACTTCCTAAGAACTTCCAAGCTTCTTCTCATCAAATATAACCTGTAATCAAAGACAAAGACAACTACATCCAACTAAAATCCACGGGTTGAGAGATCAATACAAATCTCTTTAACTAGGTTTGTACTCTATGAAAGCAATAGATAAGAAAAGGATGAGTGGTTAACGTACTCTCGTGGGTTTTCTGTAGGTTTTTAGGAAAATTACAAATCCTGAAAATTATACAAGATTAATTTCTCAAAAATTAATTAAAAATCGAATTTTCCTGTAGCAGACCTAGCGACGCCATCAGGATTAATCCTGACGCCGTCTCTAGGGTCTGTAAAGAAGAATTTTTTTATTTTCTTCAAAAATTCCTGCACGCAAGTTCCCATTAGTTATTTCTTGCAAAAACCACAAAAATAGTTAACACAATCATATGACTCAAAACAAACACACGAGACACACAAAACACACCTAATATGCAAAAAAAATAATAGATTGGGTTGCCTCCCAATAAGCACAGAATCATTATTTTGGTCTTCGAGTCAACGAGCCCTAACCAAATCTACGCTCATGATGAATCGCAAAAGGGTAGTCTCGCCTACAGTTAAGGTCCATGTGTGGGTGATAGTACGATACACACCATTCGATAGCGTATGGCCAGCTTGGGGTGAAGGTGGTGTGTGAATGGTCAAGGGTTTTACTACCTTCATCCTAAAACTACCCGGACTATATGGGTTGATGGGTGGGTCGGTTCCTCTTTTGTCTCCTAGATTTACATCTAAGGGTGAAAAATTGGTTAAAAGTTAAGGCTCCGATTCATCAACACTAGGAATTTCCCTAGAACTAAGAAATAGGTCATGACTACAAGTATTCAAGCCTAAATCCTCTAGTTTTATGTGGTCCAAAGGTTCTACCTCCATCGGGATTCCTATAGTTTCATCTATTTCTTTCGGATAAGTCACGGGCGGTATGTATACCTCAATTGATGGGAGGACTTGTGGGCTACTTTATGGGCTTGAGGAATTGATTCCTTATCCTCTATATCACCTATAGGCTCATCATATGAATCTAACCATGACATGCAATTAGATATCATAACTCTAACCACCTCATTCTCAACTAATTGAGCCTTCAAATTTGCTATTGTTTGGTCAAAAATAGTGCTAGTTGGGTTTTTCCACTGTTTATCATCATTGTCGTTTATAAAATCCTTAATGGATTCCCATGCTTTTCAGCACTTAATCTCCAAGGTTCCCGACCTCTGCAAAATGTAAAATGTCTAATTTGGGTAATAACTATCATCATGATCATAAAAGAATTAAGTCAAAGACCATAAATTGAGGCCATGGTGAGGGACTCTTTGGATTAATTTTTTAAAAACGAACCATCTTCATAGAGAGATTCAATCTTGATGTTTGTTGGAACATCAAGAAAGTATATAGGGAAAGGGAAGGTAGTGTTTTTTGTGGAGGGTTTTGAAAGGGTGTGGTTATTGGTCTTTCATACATCATGATGGTGAATGAAAGAGTAATTTACAAAACAAAGGGCACAAAGAAAGGATAGACTACAAGAAAGCTAATTGACATAAATTAAATCTCACTTGATAGGAATCTTGTGAGTAGACCTAAGCTAGATAGAATCCAAAACCTACGGTATTCCCCGACAACGACGCCAAAAACTTGATGTGAGGGTCGTAGAGACTTCTACAAGAAGTTTTACAACTCTCTAGGCAGTGTACCTAATCGTTGCAGTATAGTATAGTCAGGAGTCGGGGATGATATCGTTCTCAGGGAATAGACATGAAGTCTGGGGGATCCGAATGTTCACTAAGGTCTAAGGTTAAATGAAATCATTTTTTGTGTTTTTATAATTTATAAAAAGTCAATTAAATCTCGTTTTGGAAAGTTAGTTTGTTTAAATCTAATTAACTACTAAATTCTAATCTAGATGGCAAGAACAATTATACAACGAAGCGTATTCATCTGGGATGCACTACTCCTTGCTAGCTATCCATACTAATATTGCTGTCACACTTGAGATGATCTGGTAATATTATCCTAGGTCATGAACATTAACACGAACCACCCGCCGTCTATTTAATATTTCATTAAGGCAACGCACAAGTAAGGTAGTATGAAGACTAATTACAAGCCTCTAAGATAATTAAATGGCATTGAAAGATCTTACGGAGAGGGAGCAACATATAATGGGTAAAGCTAGTATGAAGACGTTACCTATGGATCCATTCTACCACTCACGTTTCCCCAGACAATCAACAAGCGATACAGAACATAATCAGGTTTTCTAAAGCCTAACGCACACAATGTCATCAACAAGTAAGCAATAGTAAAACAATTAATTATAAACTATAATCAATAAAAATCATTGTATTTGTCACAAACAAAACAAGATATAATCAACTAATGAACAAGTTTCAAGCATACCCACATAATACTAGATGAATTAGCCAAGCATACTCATCACAATAGAACATCATAATCAACAAAAGGAATTTTAAGACATGAATTAAGATCTAAGTGATAATCAAAAACCCATCACAAAGAAGTTATGGATTGAATTAGGACTTCTAATAGCCTGTACAACAACACCTACCCAAAACTCTAGTCAGCACCTAGGTTTGGGGCCATGATAAAAGATGAAGTTTGAGGCTAAATTTATTGAGAGCCCAGTTCGACAATCCTGACGTCGTCGCCCAAAAACCAACCGATCCATTTGCAGCGTCATTTTTGCTTTAGTTTAGATTTCACGCTGTGATCGCGTGAGCTATGAATCGACACAATCCGAGTTTTTCTGTATGAAGAGTATGATTCAAACAATATCAGTAACAATCAGGCGCAAGTTGAATGATCATCTTTATCTTGAATCTTCTAGGGTTTCTTTATGTCGGCTTCATTCTGACGCCATCGCCTTGAATCTTCTGACGTCGTTACAAGGAGTTGCGACGCCGTCTCTAGCCACTGTTTGGATTTTCTTCAAGATAGTTGGTGTAGGTCCGTAATCTTGTCCATTTCTTCTCCAAATGAGCCCATGTCACGTATATTTCTTCCAAATGCATCCAAGGGCTAAAAAACTGAAAATAAACAATTAAGCACATAATCTGGGCATATTTACATGATTTGGGGGGTTAAATGACCCCGAAAAAGTGTATAAAATGACACCTCATCACCAAGGAAAGAGAAAATGGAAGATCAATATGGAAAATTCCTCGACATGATCCGAGCAGTCTGAATCAACGTACCTCTTATCGACTTCTTAGCTGGAATGCCTAACTATGAAAAATTTCTCAAAGAAGTCATAAGCAACAAACATAAGATCGAACAAATTTCAGCCACTTTCTTAAGCGATAAAAGTTCAGCAATGATCAAAAATAAAGTTCCACCCAAACTCGAAGACCCCGGAAGTTTCCTTATTCCGTGCAACTTTAATAAAACTTTCTCATGTAATGCTTTAGTCGACCTTGGTGCCAACATTAACCTTATCCATATTCTTTATATGCCAAACTATCTCTCGAAACTCTTAAACATGCCAAAATGAGCGTAAGATTAGCCGACATATCATTCTATAACCCTGTTGGAATAGCTGAAAATATGCTCGTTGAAGTTGGTTAAATTCCACCTCCCCATAGCTGATTCGTTATTCCTAAGAAATAAAGAAGATAGCAAAGTTCCTCTCATCTTGGGATGACCCTTTCTTCACACTGTTGATGCAGTGATTCGAGTTAAACAGAAACAACTCAATCTTAGAGTTGGGACTGAACGAATGATCTTTAATATCAAATCTTCCATTAAACACTCTTATTTAAACGATGATACATGTTTCAGTATTGATGTTATTGATGAAATCTTAGAAGAAGATTTCGACGCTCTTCTAGACAAAAGAAGCAAAATCCTCCATTCCATCGAAGGAACCACTCTCGAAGAAGAAATCTTTTTGAATTCGATAAAGTTATAGCAATGAAAATGAAAACTATGACTCTGAGTCTGATGAAGAAGAACCAAAATTTGAGAAAATCACCATCAACACAGATTATAAAATCAAGACATCTCTCGAAGAACCTCCTATGGATCTCGAACTCAAACCTCTTCCTGATAATTTAGAATATGTATTTTTGGAAGAACCCTCTTTATTCCTGTGAATCATATCACCTCAACTCTCTCCTGCTCAAAACCAAAAGAAAACTTTATCGTCCTTAGAAAACATAAAGAAGCATTTTTCTTGAAAACAACAGACATTGCTGGTATCCTACCCATCATTCGTAAACACAAGATACAACTTCAATGACAAGAAGCCAGTTGTGTCCATAACAGAGAAGGTTATATCCAAACATGCTAGAAGATTATTAAGAAATGAAATCGTCGAAACTCTTGGATACCGTATTATTTATCCAATTTGCCGAGTAGTCCTTAGGGATAGTCCATTCACTGTGTACCAAAGAAATGCGTATTACAGAAGTCACAAATGAAAATGATGACTTGTCCCCAACAAGAACCCGCTACGGGGTTGGCGAGTATGCATTGATTATCGTAAACTCAATGAAGCAACCGCAAAAGATCATTTCCCTTTGTCGTTTATGGATTAAATTTTAGAAAGACTCGTTGGAAATAAATATTTCTGTTTCCTAGATGGTTTTTTTTGGATATTTTCAAATCCCTATCAATCCTATGGACAAAAAAAAGCGACATTCACATGTCCCTTCGGTACATACGCGTATAGGCGAATGCCTTTCGGGCTATGTAATGCTCCACCAACATTCTAAAGGTGCATGTTGGCAATATTTCATGACATGATTGAAGAATCAATAGAAGTATTCATGGACGACTTCTCCGTCTTTGGAAACTCTTTTGACAAATGCCTAAACAACCTCGATAAAATGCTCCAATGTTGCAAAGATGCCCATCTTGTCCTTAATTGGGAAAAATGTCACTTCATGGTTAAAGAAGGAATTGTGCTTGGACACAAGGTGTCTGGCGTAGGACTTGAAGTTAAAAAAGTAAAGATCGACGTAATCTCAAAACTTCCACCCCCTACCAATATCAAAGGTGTTAGAAGCTTTCTAGGACATGCCGGTTTTTACCGACGATTCATAAAAGATTTCTTAAAAATTGCCCGACCTTTAACTAAGTTGCTTGAAAAAGTTACTCTGTTCGAATTCAATGATGAATGTCAAAAAGCATTCGAGTTATTAAAAGAGAAACTTACATGGGCTCCTTTGATCGTAAACCCAAACTGGAATCTTCCGTTTAAACTTATGTGTGATGCAAGTGATTTCGTAGTCGGAGCTGTCTTAGGTCTAAAAAAGATAGTAAAAACTTCCTCCAATCTATTTTCGCAAGTAAAACTCCATCCCACTCAACAAAAATACAACCATAACCGATAAAGAACATTTTTTTTTTTTTTACATAGTGGTTTATATTTGCATTCGACAAATTTAGATCTTATCTTATACTATCAAAAACTTTGTTCACGTACTGATCAACTTCATCTCTTAAACATTTGTTAAAAACAAGATGCAAAACCCCATCTTATTCGATGGATTCTACTCCTATAATAATACGATATAGAAATCAAAGATAAAAAAGGTACAAAAAATGTTGCTGCCGACCACTTATATCGGATTGACAATAACGAGACAAGTGATGACAGTGAAGTTGACGATAACTTTCTTGGAGAAACCCTTATGGAAATTAACACCAGAGATGAACCATGGTTCGCAGACTTTGCAAACTATTTTGTGGGTGATATACTACCAAAAGGGATACCACCAACAAAAGTAACAAATTCATTCTCTGACCCTCAAGCACTACTTTTTGGGAAAGAACCCTATCATTTTCAAATATGTGTCAGATGTTATGATTTTACTGGCCACTATAATCAAAGAAGCTCATCCCTAGTTTTCTTCACTTTGCGAAGCAGTCCAAAAGACGTGGAAAAAATTCAAAACATGATGAGATGCCCTTAACTATATTCAAGTATGCATATTTATTGATGTTATGGGTATTGACTTTTATTGGACAATGCACAAAAATTAACATAAAGTTTGAATACATTCTTGTTTCCATGTCGTACTACATATCTAAATGTGGCCTTGAAGCAAAGCCTTACCAACCAATGAATGCCTTGAGTGGTTATTACTTTCTTGAAGAAACAATTCATGCCATCAGATGCCAAAGCTCTAATAAGCGACCGAGGAACTCATTATGCAACAAAATGATGGAAAAGAGACCATGAAAAGTATATGGGTTAACCAACCGATTCCTTTATATCAATACCACCCTCAAACAAGTGGTCCAAGCAGAAAACACAACAAAGCTCTTGAAAGGCAATGTCAACAAGAACTTATTGATGAAACAAGCTCTTATCGACTAACGGCGTTCCGACTCGACGACGTCCCCGATCATGTGCGAAAATAAAGGCGAGATGACGTTTTTTCCAAAAACCCGGTGCAACATTCTCGTACTAAACACATCGAATATACACATCACTTCTTCGTGTATATGACCAGACGGACATATCTCAATCAAAAAAGTGTCGTCCGTCGACAATAATCGCCTACATCTCTTACTAAACCCCTTAACAGAGAATCGTTTAATATCTACGTCCTTGTTTTAGGAATGAGGGAACATATTCCATAAAGGTGATAGTCCGCTTCTCCTTTTTCTAGCTCGATTCTAGTCACGTGTTCTATCTATGTCCAATATGAAACTTAAATACTTCATCGAAGTACCTTAAGCATTTTTTAATTCGCGAAATGCAATTAAAAACGTCACCCTCTTTGTAAAATGTTTCATCAAAACTAAGTTCCAAAATCCCTCGCTAGGGCGGCCCCCATATCTCTGGCGCCCCCCAAATATATTATGAGATCGCCTAACAATATGGGACTGCCAAAAGCAGACACCATATTTCACACTTAGTTAAAAAATTTCTAAACACAAAACCAAACACACCTCCTCTCTGCTGCAAGCGACGAAAACGAAAAAAACAACCCAAAAAAACTCAAAATCAACCATTAAGACTTAAATTAAAGATCAAAACAACACCTATAATCACTCCTAATACCATAAAGATCATCAATTGTAAGTCACTTCATCTATTTTCTTTCAATTTGAGTCTAGGGTTCATGATGAACATAAAAATTGAAATTGGGGATTTTTAAATTTTCTTTTAATTTATTTCAATTAGACTACTAGGGTTACAATGTATAACTAATATGCTTCCCGTAGACATAAAATTTGCATACATTAGTGAGTTTGTGAAAAAAAAAAATTGATTCGAAACAAACCACCAATCTTATATTTTAAATCACTCCACGTTATGTAACCACTAGAAATTGTTGTTTTGCATTGTTAATACAACCCAAAAACGTTTTTAAACACATGCATAATGATCTCATAAACAAAAGTTGAGATTCTCACTCTTGAAGAATTCGATCAAATCCTAAAAATCCCATTCAAAGGTCAAGTCTCTCACACCGACATGTGGTCACTTGATCACTTTTCAATAGGCGTTCCAAGTAAAGGTCGTTATAAAACCAATCCTCCCTCTCCAAATGTCGTCAAGTCTCTTATTTAAGTTCCTCGACAAGGTCAAGCAACTCGTACCAAAAATAAGAAAACCATTGTCGTAGGTCAAAACGAAATTTTAACTCGGGGGATTCAAACTCATATGAAACCTTGGGTTGATGTTATTCGTGAAAACGTCATTTGTCTAGGGGGACATAAGGATCAAGCCTCCGCTTGTCTTTGTCACATGCTTTATTGCATTGAGGCATCCAGTCCTTACAATCTAGCATTTTTCATTCTCAAAAGAATGGAAAAGACTCGAAACAAACCAAAGGAACTTTTACCTTGTGGAATACTTTTGACTAGATTGTTCAAACATGTTGTGGCTGTCTCTCCTGAACTAGCATTTGATCATTATCTCTCACATGATCGAGCCATGTATTTGCTCGCTCCTCATTATGAGCGAAAGACGCGATCAGATCATGGCAAGAAACGACCTCGTGAGTCAAATGCTAGCTCCTCCTCCACCACTCAAAATCATCCTTCCTCATCTCTTCCACTAGATGCCATAGTTGATGAAATTAATGATGAATCATTTCAATCCAACTCTTCTTCTTCTTCCAATGATGTCTCTTCTTCATCTAATGTTGTCCATAGAGTCCGTCAAAACCCTCCTTATGAAAGTCACAACTTGAACACTTATTTCTCCGAAAAAATAAATATCCAAACTCAACAACCAGAAGCTCATTGGGAAGGGTTAAGGTCAATTGGACAACCCATCAAGAACATGATGAGTGGGAAACGAAAGTAAACATGTTTATCATGCTTTTGGAGATACTTATTTATATCAATATTTTTTAAGTATATTATGACCTTGTTAATTCATCTATTAGGACTAGAATACTAAATGATGATTTCCCATAACTAGGATGATCATTCGTAAAAAGGTCAATTGTACAAGATGTCAAGAGGATGATGAGTGGGAAACGGAAGTGAACAAGTTGGCATAACTATTAGAGATTATTATTTTTATTATTATTTAATACATTGTGTTTTTAATCATGTAATTAGGAGTAAGAATGGCAAATGACAATTACATTTGACTTGGATGATTCTCTCCATTTTATCATCCTATCAACGCTTTATGTCAGCAAATTCTATGAATGTGACATTGCATACAATACTACTATTTGCTAAATGATTTGTATGCTAGTTTAGGACCATATATTATTGCTTAAATTAGTTGATTCTTGAATTTGGTAGATGCCAAAATCACTGGACTTAAGAAAGGGAAAAACTAGAAATTTTTGTTTTTACAGAAAACGGCCCCCATAAACCAGGCGGCCCCCCAATATATTTAGGAACGCCTGGCGATATGAGACCGCCAACAGGAGGGGATGAAACTTTTGAGTCTGCCTCTTTTTCTGTACCTTTAACCCTCCTGCCTATAGCCTCAAGCTGGAATTTCCCTGTTTAGCTAAACCATCTTTTGCATCTTCTTCTATCTAAACCATGCTTCGCCATTCTATCACATCTTTACCATTATTTAAATCACCCAATTCTCATACTTCATCACCACCTCCATCTTCCTCATCCTCCTCTCCTTCATCATCAATGTCTTGCTCAAACCACCATCTCAATTTCTCTAGAAAACCAAGAATGTCGGTAAGACAAGTATGGAAATGCAAGACATCCACTCTAAAATCATCACCTTCTTCCCAAAAAGACTCATCTCCACTTCCTCCAAGAATCCATTTTCAATCTCCTTCACCACCATCATACAATCCACTAAGAGATTGAATGATCAACCAACTTCACAACATTTCCACCATCCTTGATTCACATATTAACCCATCTAACTCCTACATTCATGCACCACCTTCACCACCACTGCAACTAATTTATCCTCCTTCTCATGCTTAAGTTGAATTTCACTCAAGTTTTTGTCATTGTTGCAAGTTTTCTAGATACCAATTCTACTCCTTGAGAAATGAAATAAACTTCATTCACTTTCTTCTCACCCGTCTCATACCTCAAACTCGTACCCCTCCAAACCATGTGTTACCAACCTCCTCTTTTTCCCTCTTTAATTAATCATTTTTATATGGTTAATCTACCTAAATAATTGACCATCTGTCTTTTGATTAGGGCATCTTCTACATTTCAAGAATCTACTAGTGTAGATTTATGCCTTATTATGTCTTTATTTTATGATTATCTACTTTACCTTGTAATGATTCATACAATTATAGCATGAATTTGTCTTATCTCGTATTTAGCTTCAATTAAAATCAATGCCTCTTGTATGAGCTTATTAAGTAATGAATGAAGCCACTTTATGTTTTATTGCATAAATTGCTATATTGCTACTTGTTGAAAGATATTTGTCTTGCACTTGTACCTCTAACTTTGTTTTGTAGCAAACTATTTTTGTAAGATCGATCCCTTGGTGCCCCAAACGAGGGGGAGCATCCATCAAGGGAAATCTTGATATCGTCGAATTCTTTCTTTCTACAACAACTCGATGATCATCCTTTTTGAGTTTGACAAAAAGGGGGAGAAATGGAACAAAAACTCATTAATAATTTGTAACTTTTAATTTTATACAAAATGAGTTTATATTTTGTCATCATCAAAAAGAGGGAGATTGTTAATACAAATAATGTCTAAAAACGTTATTTATATTTTTCGACCTCTCAACGTTTTGATAATAACAAAATGTAAAAACGTTTACGATAAAATTAAACGTTTACAAATTATTAATCATAAAATTCCATTTCTAAGAATAGTAATCACTTAAGGTATGAACAAACAAATCATTAAGCATGATTAGTGATCAAGAAAATATTTTTCTCTTATCCATCATATTTTTACAAAAGAATTTCCCAAAAATAATTATTCAAAATATTTTCTAATTAAAAGAAAAGTTTTATTAAAAACTTAAAATTTGAAATTCAAAATTTTCCCCTAAAATGGAAGGTTCCATACCAAATACAACCTTCCCCACAAAAAGACAAAAACATGACTGTAGTCTACTGGGCGGCCCCCTTATAGGCTTGGTGGTCCCCAGATATATCTGGGACTGCCAGGACCGCCCCCAGTGACCGTTGGGTTTTCCTGCCTATAAATACTGCTCCATTCTTAGCAGAAAAACACACCTCTTAGCATGAAATTTTTAGATAAATTTCTCTCTCTAAAAATTCTATTTCTCTCTCTAAATCTCTTGATCACTAACTTTCTTAAATCTTCTTTCAAGTGATCTAATCTCTTCTTCCCATCTCTCCTCTCTCATTCAAGTGCAAGAGAAGAACATTCGTATTCGCCAAGAAATGAATTATTTAGTGATCTCTCCTATCTTCTTCTAAGTATCAAATCTCTATTGTAATTATCTTATGTATTTGTGTGATTTGGATAGTGTGTAAATCCGATAGTGTAGATCTTGTAAGTGTATAGTGATTGTGAAGTGCTAGATTGGTTCTAGCTAAGATTAGGACTCGACATTTAGCTTAGTGTCGGAAAATAACATAAGCGACGTGTAAACGGTTTTCTCCGCCTGAAGGGAGCTTGTTGACATAGTGAAATCTCGAGTAGGATACTCGGGGAGTGGAGTAGGGCGAAGAAGAGCTTCGTAGCCGAACCACTATAAATCTTGGTGTCTTGGTTTGATTGTTCCTTCTCTTATCTCTTTATATTGTTGTGATTGTTATTTAGTATTAGTTTAGATATTTACTTTGTTGATTCATATTGTTGATTGGTTGAACATACAATTCGAATCTAAGAATTTTGAAAGCAAACTTTTAAAACATAAAACGAACCTGTAAACTATTCAACCCCCACCCCCCTTCTAGTTTCCATAATTGGTATCAGAAGCCAAGGTCACTAAAGATTTTTAAAATATATTATATTTTAAAGCTTGGATCGATCTATGGATTCTGACAAATATCTAGAAGGACAATCCATGCAAAGACCACCAGTTTTTGAAAGTGATAGTTTTATTTATTGGAAAAATAGATTCGAGACATATGTTAAATCAAAAGATCTTGATCTCTGGCATGTTATTACTAATGGTGATTTTCAACCTATTCAACAAAATCCAGAAACCAAATTAGATGAGGTTATCCCTTTTGAAAAACAAAGTGACGATCTTAAAAAGAAGCTTGCGAAAAATAACGAAGCTAAAATGGTCATTTACAATGCTTTGCCAAGAAAAGAATATGAAAGAATTTTTATGTGTAATACGGCAAAAGAAATTTAGAAAACTTTGTTAATCACCCATCAAGGTAATAACCAAGTCAAAGATAACAAGATCGACCTTTTGGTACAACAATATGAACAATTCGTCATTTCTGAAGACGAAACTATAGATAGTGCTTTTGCTAGATTTAATACTATCATTACTAGTCTAAAAGCTCTTGATGAAGGTTATTCTAGCAAGAATTATGTTAGGCGTTTTCTTAGCTCACATCCTAAATAGAGATCAAAGAGCACGGCGAATTGAAGAGTCCCAAAAGATTCACATCACTGTCACTTGATCACATCATCGGAATCTCAAAGTATCACAGATGATCACCAAGAAAGACTCTGAAATAGTCAAAGCGCTAAGGAGAAAGAAAACTCTTGCTTTAAAAGGATAAGAAAGAATCTAGTGAATGAGGATAGTTTCGACTTTCGAAAGTGAAGATGAAGAAACCTTATGCAGTTAGCAGACTTCAAGAAGTTCTTTAAGAGAAGAGGTAGATTCGTGAGACAACCTCGGAACGACAAAAAGACATTCCAAAGAAGCCGTGATGACAAGGACGGTAAAGACGATAGAAAATGATTTAGATGCGGCGACCCAAATCATCTTATTGGAGAATGTCCAAAACCACCGAAAGAGAGGTATGTTCTGAATCCTCTTACTTTAGTGATGAAAACTCATCAATAGATGATTTAGTTTTAGATAATGAATATGATAAACTGTGCAAAATGAGTTTAAAGATAATCACTAAAAACAAAAGATTAAAAGCCACTAGAAATAGTTTAGAAAAAGAACTTAGTATTCTAAAAGAAAAAGTGTCTACACTCGAGAAAAACAAGGAGGGAATGTGTAAAATGTCATATGCTTAAAATTGAGAATGAAAAACTCAAAGAGGAAGCCATTAGATTAAATAAATTTGAAAAGAGTACACATTGTCTAAATAAAATGCTAAGTAATCAAAAACCCTCCGGTGAAAAATTAGGTTTAGGGTTTAGTTCATTTGAAGCATCATCTAGTGGAACTAAAGAAATAAAATTTGTGAAAGCTCAGAAAAAGGCGTCCTCTGATGGAGGTCCCATAAATATGGGCGGCCCCCAAAATAATTATGGGACCGCCAGCAGCTACGCCTGGATCTGAGAAAAGTGTGTCTTTTCAAAAATCTATTTTGGGTCCTAGACCAAAACACATAATAGTAAACAATGTCAAAGTTCTCGTTGCTAGTGATAATGAAGTTAAACAATTTTATAAGCCATTGTCAAAACCCAGAGTTGGATTTTCAAAACCTAATTTTAGATCAAAAACTCCACCACCTAGAAGAGTCAATAATAATTATCCTCGTCCTAAGACACCGCAACCAAAAAGGAACGTTGGTCGACAAAATCAACCTCGTGGCTTTCCCGTAACTTGGAACAATTTCCAACGTCAAAGTTACATGCCATGGGAAATGTGTCTTCCATTCCCACATCCCAACCAATTGCATCAAATGCAAGGGATGTTTAGCACTAACAACTTTGGACCCATGAGATATTAGGGACCAAATGTTTAAGGTATTGCCTTATATAAATAGATATGCCTTGGAGTCGACTTGGAACCCGATGAGTGGATAAAGGATAGCGGATGCTCCAAACACATGACGGGTAACCGAAAGTTCTTCTCAAGCTACAAGGCATACAACGAAGGTAATGTCATTTTTGGTAGCAATCTTCGCGGTAATATCATTGGCAAAGGTACAATTTCGAATGACTCTCTCAAAATAGATAATGTAAAAACAGTAGATAACTTAAGATTTACTTGTTAAGTAATATGAAAATATGTGATAATATGTAGATAAATTTCTCTAACATATAGTGGAAATCGCTAAGGATGGTAAGGTCATTAGGTAGAGGTAGTGGAAGAAAGGCTTATATGTGATGAATTAGGAAATATGCCCTAAATACCAATTTGTCCTAGCACCGATTGAGGAAAACTCCACGTTGTAGCATAGGAGTATTAGGTCGCGCAAATATCGCGTATTCAACGTTAGCATCTAAGGAATTAGTTAGAAACTTACCTAAGCTTAAGTTTGATCAACACTTCTGTGATGCTTGCAAAATTGGAAAACAAGCTCACGCTAGTCACAAGGCTAAGAATATAGTCTCAACGACTAGATGCTTAGAACTCCTTCATATGGATCTCTTTGGTCCATCCGCCGTACGGAGTTACGGAGGAAACCGTTACACCTTAGTCATAGTAGGCTGAACTACTCTAGGTATACTGGACTATAATTCCTTAAGGAAAAAAACCGACAGCTTCGATCCAATTTGAAAATGTAGTAAGAAAAATTCAAAACCTTATTAGGATGTACAATTGTCAATAAGAATCGACCACGGTAGGGAATTTGATAATGAGGTGCAATTTGGAGAGTTTTGTAATGCCAATGGAATTACACATAACTTCTCAGCTCCACGCACTCCTCAATCAAATGGCGTGGTTGAAAGGAAAAATAGGACACTTCAAGAAATGAGTAGGACTATGTTGAATGAGCAATCGTTACCACAAAAGTTTTGGTGTAACGCAGTAGATACTTCAACATACATTCTCAACCGAATCCTAATTAGAGCCATCTTAGGAAAAACACCTTACGAACTCTTGAGAGGTAGGAAACCTACTCTTGATTACTTTAGAGTGTTTGGAAGCAAGTGCTTCATTTTAAACACTAAAGACTACCTTACAAAGTTTGACCCAAAGTCATACGAAGGTGTCTTTTTAGGTTACTCCCAAAATAGTAAAGCCTACATCATCCTTAATAAACATACTAGGAAAGTCGAAGAATCACTCAACGTGACATTCGATGAAACTCCTCCACCCTCTAAGACATCACCCTTGGTGGATGATGACTTAGATGAAGAAGAAGCAATTAAGGTTACCGAAAAGAAAAACCTAGAAAATGACATTGAGGATGAAACTTTAGAGATTGACGAAATAGTCAATATTAAGGAATCTAGGAACCATCCATTAGAAAATGTCATAGGAAACCAAAGAACCCTTAGATCACAAGCCCAAAACCAAAGTAACTTCTTTTGTTTTATATCAACTAAGAACTAAGATGTGAATGAAGCCCTTATACTGATGATATTGATAGTCGCCATGTCAAGAAGAATTAGAAATCAATTCATTGTGCTAAACAACGTTGGGGAGTTTAGTTCACACAACCTAGGAATAGACAATCATAGGAACTAGTGGGTATTTAGAAATAAAGTAGACGAGAATGGTATAAGTTTTTCTCGAAATAGAGGCTTGCATGATTCAAATAGGAATACTATTACCTTATGCATGTGCTTTAGATTTTAAGCTATTCTAAATGTATGTAAAAAGAGCATTCATGAACGGTTTTATCAATGAGGAGGTATATGTAGCACAACCTCCAAGATTTATTGACTTCGAAAAACCGGATCATGTTTATAAACTAAAAAAAGCTTTATATGGTCTTAAACAAGCACCCAAAGCTTGGTATAATAGATTAAAAGCTTTTCTTATTAAACATGAATACAAAATGGGAATGGTATATAATACACTTTTTACTAAGAAGAAAAGTTCAAATCTCAACATCATTCAAATATATGTCAACGACATTATATTCTGTTTGACTTGTCAAGACATGTGTGATAGATCAGTAAAAATCATGCATGACGAATTCGAGATGAGCATGATGGGTGAACTTAACTTCTTCCTTGGATTACAAATAAAACAAATGGAAGACGGTATCTTCTTTAATCAATCTAAATATATTAAAGAAATGCTTAAGAAAGATGTAGAGTGTGAGTGTGAGTCGGTAGATAGTACTAAGTATCGAGGCATGATAGGTAGTTTACTCTACATAATGGCAAGTAGGCCCGATATCATGTTTAGTGTCTACCTTTGTGCACGCTTCCAAGAGGCTCCTAAAACCTCTCATCTTGAAGCAGTTAAGCGTATCTTTCGATACATTAAAGGCACTATGCACTTAGGATTATGGTATCCTAAGGGGACCGAGCATAGAAACCGTAGTATACGCCGACTCTGATCATGCGGGAGATTATGTGGACAGAAAGAGGACCAACGGTATTTGTACGTTCGTGGGATGTTGTTTGACATCTTGGTTCTCGAAGAAACAAACCGCTATTGCTATATCCACTACCGAAGCCGAATACGTAAGCGCCGGAAAGGCATGTCAACAAGCACTATGGATGAAACAAGCTCTCATCGACTACGACGTATGACTCGACGACGTCCGGGGGGGGGGGGGGGGGGGGGGGGGGGTGAATGTTGTGTTGACATCTTGGTTCTCGAAGAAACAAACCGCTCTTGCTATATCCACTAACGAAACCGAATACATAAGCATCGGAAAGGCATGTCAACAAGCATTATGGATGAAACAAGCTCTTATCGACTATGACGTTCGCTCGACATTTTCCCATCCATGTGCGACAATAAAAGGCGGCGATTGATATATCCCCCCTTAGCACAAAAACCGATGCGCAACAATTCTCGAACCAAACATATCAAACTTCGTCATCACTTTCTTCGTGATAATGTCCAAAAGGACATATCTCAATCGAAAAAGTGCCGTCCGTCGACAACATCACCGACATTCTTACTAAACCCCGTAAACATGAATCGTTTAACTATCTACGTCTTGGTTTAAGAATGATGGTGTGGAAAACTAGAAGGGGGGTTGAATAGTTTACCGCTTTTTAATTAAAGGTTTTAAATTTGTTTGTAAAATTTTAGATTCGACTTTTATGTGAATTCAACACTTGCACAATATGAACAATATACTTATCTAAGCAATCAATAAAATGATATGAGAAAGTAATGTAAGACAAGAGATAAGAGTAAGAACAATCAAACCACAATGCAAGGATTTATAGTGGTTCGGTAACGAAGCACCTCTTCGCTCTACTCCACTCCCCGAGCACCAAACTCGAGAGTTTTCTTCACTATGTCAACAAACTCCCTTATGGCGGAGAAAACCGTACACAACGTTGCTTACACCGATTTACGACACAAAGCTAAATGTCGAGTTCTAATCTTAGCTAGAACCAATCTATCACAACACAACTTCACGACTTCTTCACAACTTCACGACTTCTTCACAACTTAACTTCACCACTCTACTTATATCACAACTATCTAACCCTACTTGGTAAGATCACCACTAATTAACTATACTTACAAAGATCCCCAAGATCTAGCTACTACACACAAATATCAAATATACAATTGATTTACAAATATGTGATATGGTTGCAACAAGATTGCAATACACACTTGAGGTGTAATACTTCTTCACTTGATGATGAAAGTATTCTTCTCTTGCACTTGAGGAATTAAGCTTGGATCACTTGGAAACAAAGCTTTATGATTAAATGATCAAAGGATTTTAGAGAGGATATGTGGGCTGTTTTGAGCAGAAAGAATGAGTGCAAAAGGTGAGAAAATTGTGGGGAAAAGTCCAGTATTTATAGGACAAACTGGGGGAGCGTCTACCTAGGGGCGGTCCCCTTAAATAGGTGGGCGGTCCCCTTAATTTTAAGAGGGCCGACCATGTATTTAAGGGGGCCACCCAAGACTAGGGCTTCCCCAGTTTGTCTTTTGTGTAGGGGGAATTTTATGGAACTTTTCTAGCCGTTTTAGGTCCGAAAATTTGAATTTCAAAATGTTTATTTTGAATAAAACATTTCTTTTAATTGTAGAAAATGTTTTGTAATGTTTTAAAAATGTTTAAAACATTTTATAAAAGTGTGAGGTTGAATAAAATTTTTCTTTGATCATAAAATGCATTAAACATTTATTTATTCATACCTTTAAGTGATGTATTTGTTGAAATGAGAATTTACTACTAATTATTTGTTTACGTTTAATTTTACGTTGAACGCTTTTATATTTTGTGATTATCAAAACGTAAAGATGTGAAAAAATATTAGTAATGTTTTTTAGGCATTATATTTTATCAACAATCTCCCCCTTTTTGATGATTACAAAATTTAAACTCATTAAATGTAAAATTATTTTTAAACAAGTATTTAGTGAGTTTCATGTCATTTCTCCCCCTTTTTGTAGAATCAAAAAAAGACATCGTCGAGAATTGCTAGTTAAATCAACGGAATAAATGCTCCCCCTTGATGTGTGCTCCCCCTCGTTCGAGGGCACCAAGGAATCGAGATATGGTTTCTTGGCTAGAAAAACTAGTTAGAACAATACAAATATTTCTAACATGTAGCAAGAAGGAAAAATATGGCATACTAGTAATGCAACAAACAATAATCATCCATTGAAGTAAAATAGTGTGTGAACCACACTCAAGCATACATAAGGAAAATAACATGCTAACATTCATGAAAATTTTAAACTACAAAGAGTCCTATAACTAGTAAAGCTCCGTAGGACTTGCTTGCAAAATGGTGGATGGACAATTTTTTTAAGAAACTAAACATAGAGTATGTTTAGTTTGGTGAAGATGGTGGAGGTGGTGGGATGATGGTTGTTGGTGGTTATGAGAGCATATGTTCAATATATGAAAATATATATTGGAGTTCATCTCTTAATCCAAAGAGTACAATTGTGAATGCAACACAAGCATGAATCTCCATGTGCCTCAAGAAGGTTCCAAGGGATGAGATGACCAAAGATAGGTGGGGAAGGTGATGGAGTATCAAATTGGACATCAAGTGGGGTGATTGGTGAAAGGGTGAGAGTGATGTCCATTGATGCATTTTCTTGAGTTGGAGGTAGTGGAGAAACTCTTAGAGGAGGAGATGTTGGTGAGTTCAAGTAACCATTGGGTGAAAGTGATGTTGATGAGGTTGGTGATTTAGGTATGTAGTCAATTGAGGATGAGGAAGTATCTTTGGTTGATGGTGTTTTGGAGGGGTGCATTAGGAGCACTAGGTGATGATAGTTGAAGTGTGGGTGATGGAGTTTTTGTGTCATCATGGGTTAAATCCAAAAATAATTGTTTTGGTGGAATGATGTTGATTTTTGGTTTCTTGGAGGCTTTGGAAATGGAGGCTCTAGTGGATGCCATGGATGTTGATAATGGTTGATGAATGATGGAGAAGACGGTGTCTTGGAGATGATCATTTGGAGGGAATTTATGGGAAGGAAATGGTTTGAAAATGGAATGAGTTTAAACTAGTTTAAATTATTCTAAATTGTGATTATTCTAAATTGTGTTCGAGCATTCTGGGCAAAAATAGCTGAGACTAAGTAAAAGAGAGTCAAAAGCAGAAAAAAATTGTTTTACCCGTGAAATACTAGGGCGGTCCCCTTAAATAAGGGATGGTCCCCTTAAAATTAAGGGGGCGCCCATGTTGAATTAAGGGGGCCGCCCTCTGTTGGTTCCATTTTTTTACAGAAAAATGATTTTTCTCAGATTTTTTTGTGAGAGTATTTATGTTTTGGTGGTTTATTTGCAGCAAGCCCTATTGAGTTTTATGAGCATATTTAATCATATAACATGTAATAAACATATTAAATTAT